>CM071720.1:7474862-7485296 GCA_036630335.1 Physaria fendleri | reverse complement strand
GGGTGTGGGTGCGGGAGCTTTGAAGATCTTAATAAGGCAGCGGGTTTCAAAAGCACGACAGAGGGCTTCAAAAGCACCATCGTTCCTTGCGTTTGAAGACAAAAATGAGTAGTAAACCGTAGGGTATTTATTCTGCATCTTTGGTCTATTGTTTTGGTGGCAAAGGCTATTCAAAGGAGCTCTTCTGTCCATCAAATCCGTCAAAAGGTACACGCTGGTCATCCTTAATTTTCTATCCTTACCTGTTACTATATTTAGAAAATTCTTAAAATTGGTCGTTTGTCCAAAAAAAAAATTTTCTATCCTTACCTGTTACTATATTTAGAAAATTCTTAAAATTGGTCGTTTGTCCAAAAAAAAGAAGAAAAATCTTTGATTTTGGAACAACAATGACTTGTGTAATGACTCTAATCCGATTTGGTTGGTTATTAAAGTGACATTTGTCTGGCTGGATAATATATTATCAAATTAATAGATTGCACATTTTCTTGCATTGTAAGATGACAAAGACCTGAATGCACTAGGAAAAACACCTGAACCAGCCCCTGGTAAGGGACCAGAACCAATGGTTAGTAGAGGACCAGGAGCAGTAACAGGAAAGGGACCTCCACAACCAACCGATAAAAGGCTAGAACCAAGGACCAGTAATAGTAGTAGTCAAGGGACCTGAATTACCTGATACTGGACCTGTACCACCAGAAGTGATAACAGTCACAGGAACTGAACTAGCAGAGGGAAAACGGCTTGAACCAGCCGTTGGCAAAGGATCATGACTTGTGGTAGGCAAAGGGACCAACCCAATATCTTCTTCTTCGTTAAGAAGCCGACCAGGTGTGACAGAATTCGTACCTTGTAGTTTGCCATAGACGAGGGGACAAATTAGAGACTAAGATTGTTAATTTGAATTTGAGTTAAATTGTTTCTAACTGCATAGGTTGATTACAAGAGTTATTTATAAATACAATGAAGCTGCATAGGTGATACAAGAAAATGTAGCGGGAGACAACAAAACTTTTTCATCATATGTGGGTGGTTCTGTTTAGAGAAGAATCATAAAGAGAAGAAAGCTCCACTTATATATTCACCACAAGAACTTGATGGATCAGTTCAGAAGTTCCATTTTTGACTCAGGAATAACAGGTATGAGAATCTCTTGTCAAAGTTTCTAAAAGGTTTACTTTCCACAGGGAAATCGGAAATACACGGTTTTGGGATCTTTGCAAAGCTTCCGCACAGGGCAGGAGATATGGTTAGAAATTCATAAATTGAACTGTTCATTTTTGCATTGAAAAGCTCTCAGTCATGAGAATATTGTGAATTGGGTGGATGCAGGTGATTGAATACACTGGTGAACTTGTACGGCCACTAATAGCTGACAAGAGAGAACATCTTATATACAACTCAATGGTGGTACGTACCATTTTTTACTCTATAGAATTTTCCGAGCAACATTAGAACCAAATATAAACACATTGATTGTGGGGGTTCTTATCTAGAACAATACATCATTTTACTTTATTTTAATGATTGTTTTTGAGCTCGAGAACTGAACATTTTTTTTGCATTCTTTAAACAACCTGTGTTGTTACTTGTTAGTTGTTAGTACCTGCATATCTTCCAAACTTTTTAGTATCTTATAAATTTGGTGAGTATTGAATTTGTTAGGTATCATTTTACCATTATAATTTCTTTAATGATATAGGGTGCTGGGACCTATATGTTTAGAATTGATAATGAGATGGTCATAGATGCAACAAGGACAGGAAGTATTGCCCACCTGATCAATCACTCATGTGAGGTATGATCAAGTAGTTTTGACAATTTGTTATTTGATTTAGTTAGCATATTCTGCAATGTCGTCACATTACTAATAGATATGTTTTTGTACACAGCCAAATTGCGAGTTAAAAGATTGGACAGAAGACTAATAGGTAAAGCTATATTTGTTGATATGCTAACCTGAGAAGAGTTTGTTTCTTTGTAGCTATTGAAAGCTATAGTTTCTAGGTTAGTACATTGTCTTATCTCCATTAGAAGATAATAACTTCTTCATAGTATGACCAGCCATCTCTATTGCAAATACTTTCATTAGTCACAAAAGAAAACTAAATCTCAATGAAAGTTGTCTGATTCACTATATGTTTCTACTTGCATGTGCTTTTACTTGATTCAGATCTTCACATCTGCTATTTTCTACAGTCTACACGAGATCTTTGAGAGGACTTAACACCTTTGCAAATTTTCATGAATCTGGTGGCTAACTTTCCCCACTAAGATGCCCATTAATCTCCCTGAACATATCCTGCAACTTTGGGTACTACTCTTAACTTGAGATTGTTCTTTCTTTCTTGTACAGTTAGTTACTAGAGGCTCATTACAATCTTGTATAGAACCACATTTGACTCTTTCTGTAACAAGAGGCACCATTGTACAATCTGCAATGTCGTCACATTACTAATAGATATGTTTTTGTACACAGCCAAATTGCTATTCAAGAGTCATTAGTGTTAATGGTGATGAGCATATTATTATATTCACAAAGAGGGATGTCGCAAAATGGGAAGAGCTGACCTATGATTATAGGTTTATCTCTATGCCTTTCTTTTTCTTGAAATTGCACTATCATATGCTGACTTTTTATCTTCAAAATTGCAGATTCTTTTCAATTGATGAGCGTCTTGCATGTACTGAGCAAATTCAGAAATACTCCTAACTGAAGCTTCCATGTAACTGTCATTGGCCACTAGGATTACACAGAACCTATGATAACCAATTACTCCTAATTGGAATACTCTGATTTTGGATATTGGGTTAACAGTATATTAATTTTGCCATTAGCCTAGTTCACTATACGAGTCTTTCCTTTTGGGCATTTCCTTTTGGCCCAATAGGATTAATAAAATAGGCTATTTTAGTTTTACGGGCCTTTCTTTGTAGTCCGATGTGCTTGTAAATTTAGTTTACATTTAAATTTACGGGCTATTCACTGTAGCCCAAACGGTTAATGAAATTCAGTCTAAACTAAATATGCGGGTCTTTTCTTTTGGCCCATTGGGCTTAATAATGTAGATCATTTTAATTATCCGGGCTTAGCCCAATGGATTTGTAATATTTAGTCTACGATATAAGTATACGGGCCAATTATTGTAGCCAATAGGTTAATGAAATTCAGTCTAAACTAAATATACGGGCCTATCTTGTAGCCCACTGGACTTAATAAAATAGGATATTTTAATTATACGGGCCTTTCTTTGTAGCCCAATGGACTTGTAAAATTTAGTCCAAATTAAGTATACGGGTCTTTCCTTTTTGGCCCAATAGGTTTAATAAAATAGGCTATTTTAATTATACAAGCCTTTCTTTGTAACCAATGGGCTTCAATAGGTTTAATAAAATAGGCTATTTTAATTATACAAGCCTTTCTTTGTAACCAATGGGCTTGTCAAATTTAGTCCAAATTAAATATACGGGCCTTTCCTTTTTGGCCCAATAGGCTTAATAAAATACGCTATTTTATTTTTACGGGCCTTTCTTTGTAGCCCAATGGGCTTGTAAAATTTAGTACATCAGGTATACGGGCCATTCATTGTAGCCCAGTGGGTTAAAGAAATTCAGTCTAAATTAAATATATGGACCTTTCTTTTGGCCCAATAGGCTTAATAAAAATAGACTAATCTAATTATACAGAGTTACAGACCTTTCTTGTAGTCCAGTGGGCTTGTAAAATTCAGTCTAATCTAAGTACACGGGCCTTTCAATGTAGCCCAATGGGTTACTGAAATTCGGCCCAAAATAAATATACGGGCCTTTCGTGTAGCCCAAGGGGCTTAGTAAAATTCAAGTCTAAACGTGGCGGGTGTAATTATTGAATTCCACAATGCGAATGTTAACACTCTCACCTCAAGTGCGTAGACGTCACCTCCTCATAATCCCTGGATATGATTGGATTCTCACCCTTTCAAAGGTCACTGTTTATGTTGAAATAACTTCTGACAAGGCCTCACAATAAGCTCCTCTATCTTTGATGCAGAGATCAGAAACTAGATTTTGCCAAGCACCAGATCCAAAGCTTAAATTTTTCTTTCCCATTACCTCTAACACAAAGCAGGCATGATCCAAGTTACCACCTTTTATCAACCCAATAACCATACATACAAACGTTTCAAGTGTAGGAGAGTGTCTCACCTTTTATCAACCCAATAACCATACATACAAACGTTTCAAGTGTAGGAGAGTGTCTGCTTGCAAGCATTGCATTCAAAACATTCAACCCTGACTCAAAATCGCCAATACGACAAAACCCATCAACCATCATACGATATGTAGCTGCATTTGGTTTGCAACCTTTCATCTGCATTTCCATCAGTGTTCTATAAGCCTCAGGAGCTCTACCCTCACTACAAAGATGGTTCACCAGAATGTTATAAATCACAACATCTGGCTTAATCCGTCTTTTCTTCATCTCGCTAAGCAGAACCTTTGCTTCATCAATTTTTCCTCTCTTCCCAAGATCACTCATCAAAACCCCGTAATTAACAAGACCTGGTTTACATCCACGATACTCCATATCAAACATCAGCTTCTTTGCTTCATTGTACTCTCCTTTACTACACAAACCTTTCATCAACAACCCAAACGTCACAGCATTCGGACGTATTCGTTTCTGAATCATTTCTTCAAACAAACTCTTCGCCTTGCCTAGATCATTATTTCTACATAAGAATCCAATCAAGCTATTGTATGTCACAACAGTCGGTTGCACTTCCATCTCAAGCATTTCATCAAACACCTTACGAGCAGCTTCCCAATCACATTTATCAAGAAACCCTTTGATCAATATATTGAAAGAGACTGAATTGGGACGCAAACGCATATCCTTTGCTCCATCGAAAAAGCTTTTAGCCTTTTCCAACTCACTGTTATCGACAAGAACGTTGATGAGTGTGTTCAAAGACTGTATCGTAATAACACAATCAAAAGATCTCATTTTGTTAAAAACATCAATGGCTTTATCCACTGAACCAACTTTCCCGTAATGCTGAATCAACCCCATGAAAAGGGATTCTCTACATCGAACATTTCGATAACGGATTAAGCAAAGAATTTGGTCAACAGCTTCGAAATCACGAGACTTGGCGAGTTTGTAGATTAGAGAAGAGTAAGATGGGTAATCATGTCGAAAACCCATTTGCTGATAATGGTGGAATAGAGAAAGAGCTTCTTCTGGTTCTTCAATCTCTTTGAGATCGGTGAGAAATGGAACTTCTTCCCATGGTTTCTTGGTGAACTTGTGTGTCTTCAATCTCTTTGAGATCGGTGAGAAATGGAACTTCTTCCCATGGTTTCTTGGTGAACTTGTGTGTTTGTTCATGGCTGGTTACTTTCTTTGTGGGTTTTTCAGGTCGAGATGTATGGTAATGTTGTCGAGACGAGATGCAGCTAGAAGATAGTCTTCTCCGCATTGGATTCTCTTCGTCTTCTTCCTTGAGATTTCTTTTTTTTTGAAATTACTTCACCGAATATCATTTATACTGTAGCTTTGCCTGCGTTGACCGGGCCTGATCTTTGACCAAACACACCTCTAAGTTATAGCATACAATTGAGGTCTTACAAATTGCACCCGAATAAAAGTTTGATGACATAATTTGACCCGAATTAATAGTTTGATTCTATTTTTCCATCCGTTTACTGTAACCAAGAATAACCGAAACAATAAACCACCATAATAATCAATTTTGGGACGTATTGGGAAGAGGAATAAATAATCGGGATTAATTGTAATTTTAAACTTTTATTCGGTGCAATTAAAACGAGGCCAAAGAACGAGGATTATCTGTTACTATATCCATATTTCAAGGCGAAGATAGATCGTAATTAGCATATATAATTAATAATTCAGACACCAAAATTATTGTAACTAATGATTCACAGATCAAGTATTTCTCCACACACCGCATACTACTAACTAATACACATACACATCAAATTTGTCATCTTGTCTTGTTCTATGACATAAGACAATCAATTTATTTAAGTACTCGTTTAAATGGAATATTTGAGAAGAACAAAGTACAACCAACAGTTTATTATAATACTTCAACTTTGTTACAAAACCTTAATCATTTTGACGATCAACTTTTCACGACGTTATTCTACATTCTGTTATCGACATCAAGTTACCATAATTTTTTAGCATTTTTATATATTTCAAGAAGACTTTCGCTACAAATATTGTTACATAGATTTAGATATAATTTTTTAGCATTTTTATATATTTCAAGAAGACTTTCGCTACAAATATTGTTACATAGATTTAGATGAAAAAGAGAACTCATGAGGAATTTAAATGTTAGATAGATTTAAGTTCATTAGAGAGCTTAGTCCACATATTGATGGAGGTAAATTTTTTTCTTTAAATAATTTGTTTTGTGAAACATTCATATAGACTTAGAAAAAAAAAAAAAAACCTGACAGAAAGATTACTAAACTCTTACTCAATCTTCCTGCAACCAAAAAAGCTGTTCATACATATGACTTAACAATTAATCAAGATAAATGTAATAAAAAAATAACCAAAATGAAATCAAAACGTAATCAAATCACAACTAAAATATAAGCTAAACATAAGCAAATCACAAGTAAAATATAAGCTAAACATAAACAAATCATAAACAAATCATAAGTAAAATATAAGCTAAACATAAACAAAACACATATAACTATATAACTATAAACTAAACGTAAGCAAAATATATGAGCTATGCAATTAATAATTAATATAACTATTAAAAATAAAAGTCATGTTTTTAATAGTCAACATATCATATGATTTATATATGAATTCAATTTTCTAAATTTTTATTGAATATATATATATACTGAATATATATATATATATTTGCATAGAAATGATATATTACATCAATAAATAAAATATAATTGAAAATATATTTGCATAGAAATGATATATTACATCAATAAATAAAATATAATTGAAAATTAAATATTATTTCAAAAATTTTAATCCTAAATTTATATTTAAATTACACGATACATACAATCATAATACTAAATATATTATAAGTAGGAGCCATCATGCCAGATGGCTAAGAAATTGAAGTTTGTTAGCTCATTGTCAAGATGGGAAGTTGGAGACAAGGGACGACCAGTTATGACAAAGAAGACCTGGTAACTCCATAGTTCATATATGACTTAACAATTAATCAAGATAATTGTAATCAAAATAAAATCAAAATATAAGCAGTACCGTCGATGGTGGTTCGACCGGCTTCCAATATTATTCTTCTTCCCCTAACGGCAGCATCGTTGATGGTGGTTCGTCCGGATTGGGAGACCCTGTTGATGATGTTTCTTCCCGCTTCCAGTATCTTATTCTGAATGAAATCCAAAACAAAACCAAAATCATTTCTCCAATCACAGCAATGAAACAGAGAGTCGAACTAAAATTTGAGAAAATCAAATCCAATAATCAAAATGTGAAATCGAATCAACCTAATATTTTAAATCTAATCAACCGTGAAATTCTAACTATTCGGATTCAAACCAAATACCAACGAACGAATCATCTTAATAATTTGGTAATCAAATATCATTCAACTTCTCCATCATGTCTTTGATGATTCATCTTAATAATTTGGTAATCAAATATCATTCAACTTCTCCATCATGTCTTTGATGATTCGCTACACAAATTTCAAATCAAATCAACTCATTCGAAGCTTAGATTCACACACAATCACTTCAACACACTCGATGATCAAATATATCAAACCTAGTAGATTCGATTGAGTATCAAACATTAGACTCCAAATAGCACTCGATGATCAAATATATCAAACCTAGTAGATTCGATTGAGTATCAAACATTAGACTCCAAATAGATTCGATTGAGTTATCAAAAATTAGACTCCAAATAGATTCGATTGAACATCACATCAAAAACTAGATTCGTAAGTGCAAATACTTGATCGTCAAGCATACCATTGCTTAGCAAAGTGAAGAGAAAATATGAGTACACAGACCAAATGAGGAGGAATATATTTAGAAACCAAACAATGTAGTAAAACATAATTAGTTAGAGCAAAACATAATTAGTTGTCTTTTTTGTTTGTTTTTTTTTCTAATTTTTACTTCACTGTTTTTTGAGTGAGTGTATTTTTGAACATCTCACACTCAGGGGTGTTGAGTGAGTGTATTTTTGAACATCTCACACTCAGGGGTGGGCGTTCGGTTTTTCGGTCGGTTCGTTTTTTTCGGTTTTATAAATATGGTTTTTGTATGATATTCGGTCTAGATACGGTTTGGTTTTTACGGTTTTTCGGTTTTATAAAAAATAAATCCATATAAACCATATATAATTTGGTTCAGTTTGGTTTTCGGTTTCGTTTCGGTTTTTAGGATTATTCTATGATTTTCCAAAAAATATTAACTTACATAAAAAGTTGTAAACTTAGGACCTGTTCGTTTGCTCACCAGATGTAATATCTGGATGCAAACACTCAGATGTTGTTCGTTTTTTCCATTTAAATTTGCATCTGGATTTTAAAATGAGATATTTGAGATGTTAAAATGAGATATTTGAGATGCTAAAAAATGAACATCCAGATGCTGCATTTGCATCTCAAATTCCAAAAGACTAAAATCTCAAGATAATTGTAATCAAAATAAAATCAAAATATAAGCAAATCACAAGTAAAATATAAACTAAGTATAAGCAAAACAAAAGTAAATATAAAGTAAATATAGATTAAATGTAAGCAAGATATATGAACCATGCAAATAATATTAAACTAATTAATATAACTATTAAAATTAAAAGTCATGATACATGATTTGTATATGAATTTGATGTTCTAAATTTTTATCGAATACATATATATATATATATATATTTGCATAGAAATAATATAATTTAAATATGAATTTAAATTACACGATACATACAATTATAAAGTTTGTTAGCTCAATGTTAAGGTGGAAGTTGGAGACAAGTTCTGAATCATGGATCTAATTATGACAAAAAAAAAAAAATATGGTAACTTCATCTCAACGCTAAAGTAGATTTGAAATTGAACTTTGTTAGCTAATGACGGTGGAAATTGAAGACGAGGAACTGCTCTGTGGTGATCCAATTATGCAAAAGAAGCCTCGGTAACTCAACATCAACACCAACGTAAATGTTACCCGATGATCCCTTAGCCACGGCTACGAGAGGTGGTTCAGAACGTGAGAAGAGACATAATCATGTGTTATAATTTTGTATCAAAAACAGATAAGATATGTTTTGTTAGTTTAGTGGATTAATATGATGTTACGGAATCTAAGAGCGATCTCAATTCTTCTCTGAATGACGTTGTAGAAATCGGAAACCGAGAACTGAAAACCGTCAATGTCAGAAGAATTAGCAAACTCGTTGAGCATAGGATCGATCTTTTCACGATGAGTGGTTTGAGATTCTCTCCCAGCGAGTTGAATTTGAAAGTGTCGGGAAACTGTGACTCGTTGATAACAAAGTTGCTCTCCATTTTCTTTTGATATTAAGTCAAATGAAATGATAACAAAGTTATGTAATATTTAGCTCATATATATACAGTCTACCTAACATTTTTCCTGAAGTCTTTGAATATTGGAGTTTCTTGAATGGCCTATTAAAACTCTAGTAATGTTATGAAGTGTTGTACACGTAACCATTATCTACCTCTTAATTAGTAATTGGTTTTAATATATTCTTTATACGTAACCACCACTAACAAAATCAGAAAGGCAACATTTGATAATTACATTTTCTTTTTCTTTTCAATTTTGGATACTAATATCTATAATTTGTTGTTGAATCATTATTTTTATAATTGTAAATGTTTTTTAATATTAAAATTTCATAGTTGAAATTTAATAATTATTCTTTAACAAAAAAAAAATTAATAATTAATCTATAAGTTCAAAAATGTAAATGCTTTATAATTTCGATTGGATGTTTTTAGGTGTACTTTCACTGAAAATCATATTACAAATAAACTGCCTAAAACATCTGAATTAGTTTTGTTTGGGCCGAGTCTTTTTACTATAATACTTTGAACTAGATTTTCACCCGTGCTATAGCACGGATTAATATTTTTTTTCATAAATTTGAATGATTATCTTGATATATAATAAGAAATAATTTATAATTTATAAATGAAAAAGTTTTATGTTGTTTTCAATCCTAATATAGTAAATCATTTTGTATTTTTAATAGAACAAAGTTGAATAATATATCTAGCGTAATTATTTTTAACCCTCGTTACATCACGTGTTAATATTTTGTTTTCATAAATTTGAATGATTATTTTTAAATATATATAAGTTTTATATATAGTAAATAATTTTGTATTTTTAATTGAACAAAGTTGAATAATATATTCAGCATAATTATTT
>CM071720.1:7460474-7471302 GCA_036630335.1 Physaria fendleri | reverse complement strand
ACCCGAACCCGGAAAGATCCGAACCGAACCCGACCCGATTTCTTAAAATACCCGAACGGGTATGTTTAACATGTACCCGAAAAATCCGACCCGAAACCAGAAATGCCCATCCCTAAAATGATAATCTAACAAAAATATCACTAGCCAGTAGTTTCTTCAAGCTAATAAGAAAAAATTATCCAGTTGTTAACACATGGCACGAGGGTGGCCTGTAATCACAACCAACAAACGAAAACAATATATTAACACAAAACTTCAAGGTTCTCAATAACAGTAGCATTATAGGTATTATAAGAGCCAAAATCTAATGACTATATCATAATAAGATTTAAAAAAAAAAACAGATATGAAAAATGAAATGATTATAAAATAAAGATCTAAACACGTATTTGGAAGAAACCAAACATATCTACAATTTGATATTAATCCAAGGGTAAACCCTAAACCCTAAACATAATATATAACACCAATGTCATAAACAAAACATGATATATAAACCCTAAAACAATAATATATAACATCTACAGAATTAACCCAAACATAATATATAACAAGTACCATAAACAAAATCAGCATAAATTTACTATACCAAAGCCACAGAACCCAAGCACAAAATATAACACCAAATAATATTTTCATTTTACCGAAAAGATTTAACATCCATTTGAATGTCATTGTTTATAGTATAGACAATGACATTCATCTTTCGACCATTCGACATCTTACGGTATAACTTTGGAAATACCAAAATACACATAACCCACACATATTCGATTTCCACACAATGAACATTAAAAATATTTCCAAAGACCGTAAATGTAAATTCCTTTAAGATCAATATACTATAACTAAGCCACAAACCACTAAACCCAAACATAGTATATATAACACCTACATTATAACAAACATCACATCACTCATCTCCATCTACATGCACACCTAGTGCACTATACTAGATAATAATATTTTTTTTTTTAGTGCTTTAACGTTTTCTTTGTATAATTATCTAACAGAACTCTTTCTCATCCATCTCTCCTTCATCTCTCCTTCATCTCTCCTCAATTTCCTATCTTCTTTTTCTTTCTCCATTTCCACTTCTTTATGATTTTTATCTTCTTTCTTATCTTCTTTTTCTTTCTCCATTTCCACTTCTTTATGATTTTTGATGTTCTGACTCTCAGTAATGTTAATTACTTCTTTGAGGTTCGTTTCAGTATTTCATTAATTTTTCTTGTTCATGTTCAAATATGTTTTGTTTTTAATGTTAAGATCTTGTTTTAGTATCAAATTCTAGATATGTTTCTTTTTTCCAGATCTGTATTTAGATCTTTATTTTATAATGATTTGTTTTTCAGATCTATTTTTTTATCTTATTATGATAAATACTCTATTTTTATTTTATAATGATTTGTTTTTCAGATCTATTTTTTTATCTTATTATGATAAATACTCTATTATGATATGGTCATTAGATTTTGTTCATGTTCAAATATGTTTTTTTTTTTTTTTAATGTTAAGATCTTGCTTTAGTATCAAATTCTAAATATGTTTGTTTTTTTCCAAATCTGTGCTTAGATCTTTATTTTATAATTATTTTGTTTTTCAGATATGTTTTTTTTTTAATCTTATTATGATGAATACTTTATTATGATATGGTCATTAGATTTTGGCTCCCATAATATCCCCAATGATATTGTTATTGAGAACCTTGAAACTTTGTGTTAATATATTGTTTTCTTTTGTTGGTTGTGATTGCAGGCCACCTTAGTGTCATGTGTTAACAACTGGATAAACTTTTCTTGTTAGTTCATCATTTTCATGGATAAATCTCGTGTCTATGAAATATGCTTATAGATAGACACATAGACAGAGTCTCATGGACAAATAATCATGGACATGGACTCATGGACAAGTACTCGTGAACGAGGACTCGTGAACAAGGACTTGTGAAAGGGGGACTCATGGACAGAGACTTGCAGATAGACCCATGAATAAACATGCAGACATGGACTTGCGAACACTGTAAGCCGACAGACAGACTATCGATGGTCTGTCTAATTTTGGGAGCCTAATTTTGTAGACAAGTTTCAAGGAACAAGTTTCAAGGACATGTAATCGTGGAAAATAAATCGTAGACAAGTTTGTGGGTGAACAAACACCTATGGACAAAGGCTTTTTTTTATAGATAAAGAGATCAAGTCTGGTGGACAAGTCCTATGGAAAAATCTCATGGACATGTGATCGTGGATAAGAGATTATGGACGAGACTCATAGACATGTAATTGTGGACAAGAGATTGTAGACAATATTTTTTGTGGACAAATACGTGTGGACAAGTTTTTTTATAGAAAAAAACCCGGATAGACAAGTTTTTTTATTACACAATAAATTTTGAACTAGTCTAGTGGACAAGTGTCATGGACATGAGTTCGTGGACATTAGATCGCGGGCATGGACAATAAGTCTCGTAGACAAGTGGTCTTGGATAAGAGATTATTGACTACTCTCGTAGATAAGTGGTTGTGGATAAGAGATTATTGACTAGTCTCGTGGACAAGAAATCATGGACTAGTTTTTTTTTTTTGAACAAACACTTTTGTACAAGTTTTTTTGTAGACAAACACCTATAAACATGGACATGAGTTTGTAGACATTAGATCGTGGACATGGATAATATCTCGTAGACATGGCTCTTAGACAAGAGATCACATACTTGGATCTTGAATAAGTCTCGTAGACAAGTGGTCGTGGATAAGAGATATTGACTAGTCTCGTGGACAAGTCTCATGGACATAACATCGTGGACAAGAAAACATGGACTAGTTTTGTTTTTTTGGACAAAGAGTTGTGTCCATAGTCGTCATGGAGATTATTTGCTTGTCTACCGTACGGACAAGGACAATAAAATCATACATATCGTCCATAGTCGTAAACTCTATAGAAAATCTAACAAAACAAAGAGCGGACACCAAAAGAACTCAAGATAGACAAATAATGACATGTAGACAGTTGTCTACCAGACAAAGACCATTTGAATAGACATGAAACACATGTTGTATATGTTTGTCAATTGTACGGACGAGGACAATAATTGAATAGACATGAAACACATGTTGTATATGTTTGTCAATTGTACGGACGAGGACAATAAAAGACCTTGGGTTTAGACTTTGCGTAGAGAATATTCATAGTAGAGTTGTCTGGAGACTGCAGTTTATGTGTATACATGGACCAGTATTCTAGTCTTTAATAGATAGGCATTATATCGTAGACCAGAGACCTTTGGTATAGGCTCCCAGACCTAGGGTTTAGTTTTTGATATCGTCCAACCAATACGTATGCACTACACTTGGGTTTATGCACTACACTTGGGTTTAGGCTCCCATACGTAGGGATTAGTTTTGATATCGTCCAACCAATACATATGCTAGTACCCTTGGGTTTAGGCTCCCAAATCTAGGTTTAGTTTTGATATCGTCTGAGAAATACGTATGTCAGTACCCTTGGGTTTGGGCTCCTTAACATAGGGTTTAGTTTTTGAAAGAACGATATGTATATGTGGGTTGGGATTTGTGTATTTTCTCTTGATTAGATAAGAATTTGCGTAATGTGGGTTGGGATTTGTGTATTTTCTCTTGATTAGATAAGAATTTGCGTAGAAAATATTAATAGAAGAGTTGCCTGGAGACTGCATCTTATGTATACGTGGACCCGAATGCCATTCTTTAATAGACGGGCATTAGATCGTAGACAAGAGACTTGAGGGTACTGGCATACGTATTGATTGAATGCCAGTACCATTGGGTTTAAGCTCCCAAACCTAGGGTTTAGTTTTTGATATCGTCCAACAAATACGTATACCAGTACCCTTGAGTTTAGGCTCTCAAACCTAGGGTTTAGTTTTTATATCATCCAACCAATACGTAAGTTAGTACCCTTGGGTTTAGGCTCCCAAACCTAGGGTTTAGATTTTGATATCGTCCAACCAATACGTATGCAGTAACCTTAGGTTGCAATTTATCTATACTGGACCAGAATTACTGTCTTTAATAGACGAGCATGAGAGCGCACACAAGAGACTATAGTTTTTTTTTATATTGTTAAACCCTTGGACAAGAGATCACAAAAAGGTATCGCGGACAAGACATTGTGTCCCTGGTAGAAATGTTGGGGGCATAGTCGCTAGCGGACAAAGGTTTGTATATAGAGGTAAGATTATATCAAACCCTAAACCATAAACTCCATGGTTTAGGTATGGACAAGCCTTTTTTGTGGATAAATACACACAGACAAGTGTTTATAGTCAAAATGACAACTAAAAAACTTTACCCTAGGTTTGAAAGCCTAAACCCAAGGGCACTGGAATACGTATAGGTTATACGATATCAAACCCTAAACCATAAACCCTAGTTTTAGTTTTGATATTTTCCAATCAATACGTATGCCAGTACCCTTGGGTTTAGGCTCCCAAACCTAGGGCTTAGTTTTTGATATCGTCCAACCAATACGTATACCAGTATCCTTGGGTTTAGGCTCCCAAACCGCGTAAATAGTAATATAGATAGAATATATGATCAGTGTTTGTGGCATTTTGTTCCTCTTTGACAAGTGACTTGTTGATACGTTGAGGATGGACAAGGGTGTCATGGATAAACGATCGTGTGAAAGTACTTGCGGTACAGTCTTTAATAAACGAGCAGGAGAGCGCACAAGAGATCATATTTTTTTGATATCGTCAAATCCTTGGAGAAGAGATCGCAAAAAGGTCTCACGGACAAGACATTGTGTCCGTGGTAGAAATGTTGGTGGCATAGTCGCTCGCGGACAAACACTTGTACATACATATAGGTTAGATGATATCAAACCCTATACCATAAACTCCATGGTCTATTTGTGTATGTGGTTGGGATTTGTGTATTTTCTCTTGAGTAGATAAGACTTTACGTAGACAATATTAATAGAAGGGTTGCTTGGAGACTGCATCTTATGTATACGTGGACCAGAATTCTAGTCTTTAATAGACGGGCATTAATAGAAGGGTCTGTGTATTATTAATCTGTTGTAAAAAATTCATGCCAAGGGGCAAACATGTCTTTTAACCATAAATAGTGTAACGTCCAACATCGGATAGTTGGAGTGTATGAGGAGGGTTTATAAAGGGTTGATTTGGCCACCTAGGTCACCTAAGCGCATTTATCTTTTCCGGTGCGAGTGAGGTCAAAACACTGGACGAGATAATGTGGTGATTTGTAGAGACGGTAAACAAGTCTTAAAATCCTCCAGAAGTAATGCACCGACCGTTGGACCAGGCTGGAGCCTATGGGCCTAGTGAGAGGTGTGGGCCCAATAAGGGTTGCAGGCGGTCGGGGTGTTACAGTTGGTATCAGAGCTGAACTCAGATGCATGTTGAGCTAGCTGAGCTCACACCATCAGGGGGTGACGATCTGGCTGCGCAACGATGACCTTGCGGTCTATTAGTGGGGGTGATTGTAATGTCCCACATCGAATAGTTGGAGTGTATTGAGGAGGGTTTATAAATGGTTGATTTGGCCACCTAGGTCACCAAAGTGCACTTATCTTTTCCGGTGTTCCGGTGTGAGTGAGGACAAACACTGGACGAGATCATGTGGTGATTTGTAGGGACCGTAAACAAGTCTTAAAATCTTCCAGAAGTAATGCACTGGCCGTTGGACCAGGCTGGGGCCCATGGGCCTAGTGAGAGGTGTGGGCCCAATAAGGATTGCAGACGGTCGGGATGTTACAAATAATAACTCTTTTTAGTTGTTTCTTTCTCCAGGGCTATTCGCCATAAATAAGAATTCTCGAGGGGTAGTTTCAAAAATAAGCCCTTAACTATAAAGGAAAACTTCAAAGGCGGACTAAGTATTATTCTATAAAATTCATAGAGGTGTAAGTAATAATTTCTTCGGTAACAAAATAGCATCTAGATTAAAAATACATACACGCTAGAGATACCACACACCAATTCATTGATAAATTAATAAGTCACTCGTCTGACTACATTTTAATAACTAATTAGTTCGTTTAGAGCTGGAAATAAGATTTGGATCGGTCCAATTCCATTCATTCGGCATTAGTAGATAGTTGATTATAACAATAACACATGAAATCAAAGAAAGTAGTTAAATCATGGTTACCAGGAGGAACATACATTTAATTGTTGTTTTATAGTTATACTACTCCCTCTGTTTCAATATAATTGGGGTTTTAAAATCTTTTATTTGTTTCAATATAATTTGGGTTTTAGAATTCTAAGACCACCTTTTGATTAATTCATATTTTATATTATTTATATTTTGTTTTACTATTTTATAATTGGTTGATTTACTTAATTTTATGTGTTAAACTTTTTAAAACAAGTAATTATTACTTTTTTTTTAAAACCTTTGTTTTTATCTCAAACTCCAATTATATTAAAACAGAGGGAGTATATAATAATAAAGCATCATATATTGATTAGATAATATCTGAATAATTAGCTAGGTTCCAGTAGATAAATGAAAGCGGTGTTTGAGGACCCACCACCGAAACAGAATCGATCACATACGTCCAAATTCTGATATTTGCTCCTGGCCCCAATCGTGCCCAAGCGTGTGTGTTCCTTAGAACTCTTTCATACAACCCAAATATCATTTTTTTTTAATCTAAACCATCTATTTCATTAGTAATAGCCAGAGATGCCAATTAAGCAAATACAAACCACAAGGACTCAACGGTATCACTTACCAACTACAAACAGGTCGAGGGTCAAATACTGCATCTAGGCCTAAATCTTTCTTAAGGAATATTTAAACTTCTAGATGTTAACTTAGATGAACCCGAATGATTCACAGACACAGACACTACAAAAAACTCCAAATGTTCCAACAAAGCCTAGAAAAAGCACAGAATACAGAAGATATATATGATAAAGAACGATTGAAAATAAAGTCGACGACAATCATAAGCAAATCATAAGATGCAGTGAAAGCCTCAATCGCTTCAAGTTTAGTAACCTCCTTGCATATATCATAAGCCAATCTTAAATCCATGGTGTGCCAAAAGATCATCACTATACTGAATCTATAGTAGAACAGGGTTGTGGTGTGCCAAAAGATCATCACTATACTGAATCTATAGTAGAACAGGGTTGAACCATGGAAATATATAACAATGTGTGGCACTGGTTTCAAATCTTCAGTACTGGCCTACCAATCTTCGAAATAAGTCGCCACCTAGGTAAGTAAACATTTTGTTTGGGATCTAAGTGTGAGGAAAAACAATGTGAGCAATAAGCTATGAGGAGAGGAAGCTATTCAGATTGAATGAGCAATAAGCTATGAGGAGAGGAAGCTATTCAGATTGAAAGAATTATATTTGGGTCCAAAGTACACCAATCAACCTCTATCCTGTTGAAGCTATTATAAACCATGAGTTTTAATATCAAGAACATCGAAAGGAATCTCCAACTTAAAAGAGATGAAGAAGACAATGAAACAGAAACTGTTCCAAAAAAAAAGACAAGGTTAAGATCATCCTAATCGTTTCTTCACTAACCGCAACAAAGATGACCATTCCACCAATAATCAGAAGATTACATGTTGGATAAAGACAATCCATTCAAAAATGTTTAGCAAAACAAACTAGAGCTTGGTTCATTAAGCAAATAGGGTTTTTTCAAATTGAACTAAAGGATAAGAATCACATCCAAACTTGACTAAAAGACTTGATATTCCATCTAGGCCAAGAGACAATATTATTAGAAAATTAAAGCTTTCGAGATCTAGCCATACCGTCATAGAAGGTCACAGGAAATCGAAGGGGATGGATTCTCATCTAGCCATACCGTCATAGAAGGTCACAGGAAATCGAAGGGGATGGATTCTCGAGCTTTGAATATTAGTCCAGACAAACTCATCGAATCATAGAGAGAGCTCTGGAGTGTTGGTAACCAGCTCGATGGAGATGTTAGAGGTGACACGGGCAACCACGAAAACATCATGGGGTGGATCCCTTCAAATCCAAATCTCACACAGGGTGAGAGGAAGAAAAGAGAATGTTAGAGGTGACACGGGCAACCACGAAAACATCATGGGGTGGATCCCTTCAAATCCAAATCTCACACAGGGTGAGAGGAAGAAAAGAGATCTTCGGAGGAGGAACTCACCGGTCATAGACTCCAACGTTGGAAGAAACAACCAAGGAAAGACAACTCCGACTAACCGTGATGAATCATGAAGGACAACAGCAAAAGAGATCAGGGAAGAGACACCGAGAAAGGAGGAAATAAAAGAAGCCCTCCCCGGCCTCGGCAATGGCACCGAAGCCGGAGAGGTGAAGTGCACAGGTTGACGGTGGCTCTTTTTGGAGAGATTTTAGGGTTTTTTCAATATTATACAACCCAAATATCATTCAGGACGGTGGCTCTTTTTGGAGAGATTTTAGGGTTTTTTCAATATTATACAACCCAAATATCATTCAGTTATGCTCTATCTATGTTTTTGATTTACTCGTAAAAAAAATAAAAATGGGGAAATTTAAATAAAAAACCAATATTATAGAAAAATTAGATAGTCAACATATTCTTAATATTCTTTCTCTCTCTCTCTCTTTTTTTTATCATTATCTCTCAATAATTTCAGATTTGAACCTAAGATAAACCAGAAATAGCTTTTTTTTACAGATCTGAACAGGAGATGACTCTCCTCCGTCCACGTTATCTTTTCTCTTGCGTTCCGCGGACTTGTTTTTTTTGGGTTTTAGAGATGTCGTTTTCCAAAACAGAAAAAGAACGATAATAACAAGGTTGTGGACAGTGGTGATGGTGATGGTGATGGCCACAGCGGTGATGGTAATGATGGTGATGTTGGTGATGGACGATGGTGATGTATTTAGTGCTCGTCGGAACAAGAATAGAGAGGTTGTGGACACTGCTGATGGTGATGGCCGTGATGTGGATAGGGGTGTTGATGATAGTGGTGATTGTGATGGACAGTGGTCATGGCGATGGGCGTTGGTGATGGCGATAGTGGTGATGTATATAGTATTCGTTCGAAAAGGAATATGAAGATTCGGTTTTTCGGTTTTATAAAAAATAAATCCATATAAAACCATATATAATTTGGTTCGGTTTGGTTTTCGGTTTCATTTCGGTTTTTAGGATTATTCTATGATTTTCCTAAAAATATTAACTTACATAAAAAGTTGTAAACTTAGGACCTGTTCGTTTGCTCACCAGATGCAATATCTGGATGCAAACGCTCAGATGTTGTTCTTTTTTTTCCATTTAAATTTCCATATGAATGTTAAAATGAGATATTTGAGATGTTAAAATGAGATATTTGAGATGCTAAAAAAATGAGCATCTAGATGCTGCATTTGCATCTCAAATTCCAAAAGACTAAAATCTCAAGATAATTGTAATCAAAATAAAATCAAAATATAAGCAAATCACAAGTAAAATATAAACTAAGTATAAGTAAAACAAAAGTAAATATAAAGTAAATATAGATTAAATGTAAGCAAAATATATGAACCATGCAAATAATATTTAACTAATTAAGATAACTATTAAAATTAAAAATCATGATACATGATTTGTATATGAATTTAATGTTCTAAATTTTTATCGAATACATATATACTAGATTTTGACCCGTGCTATAGCACGGGTTAATAATTGTTTTTACATATTTGAATTGTTTATTTTACATATTAAAAATTGATATATAGCAATTCATAGCAATTCATAATTAATAATTTATAAAATATAAGATTTTTATGTTATTTACACATAATTAATATATTCTTTATACGTAACCACCACTAACAAAATCAGAAAGGCAACATTTGATAATTACATTTTCTTTTTCTTTTCAATTTTGGATACTAATATCTATAATTTGTTGTTGAATCATTATTTTTATAATTGTAAATGTTTTTTAATATTAAAATTTCATAGTTGAAATTTAATAATTAATCTATAAGTTCAAAAATGTAAATATTTGATTAACAATTTATAGATATATTCCGATGTTTTATAATTTCGATTGGATGTTTTTTAGATGTACTTTCACTGAAAATTATATTACAAATAAACTACCTAAAACATCTGAAATTAGTTTTGTTTGGGCCGAGTCTTTTTACTTTAATAGTTTGAATATTAATATTAATTCGGGTTTTTGAAGTATTTTTGGTATTTTAATTCTTATGTTTTTAAATTTTGGTTACCTTTTAGGTAATTTTGAAAATTTAAGATTCACTCACTTATATATTATTGTGTCAGAGAGACTAATCAAATATTTCTGGTTTAATTTTTTTATTTATTTCTTGGACTTAAGAGCAAGAACCGATCCAGGACAACACAAGAAAACTTCAATCACAAGAAAAGTAAAAAAACCCTAAAAACACTCAGAGGTAAAGGAAAGCAACAAACAAACAATCTGGTTCTTGGTTTCTTCTCCACATTCAGTTTGGAGGAGGGAAGAAAATAGCATCTGACATCCTCTTTGATCGGAAAGCTTTCTCCACCTCCGGAGCCACCTTAAACGCCGCCTGCAAAACCTCCGGTGACAAAGCTTTCCACACTGATGTCCTCCCAGCCAAATGTGTAAATATTGGACTACAAACAAACAAACACAAACAAAAGTGTTAAAAACCAGTTTCTTTCAATACACTCAAACCTTAAAGAGAACATGTTCTTACTCAGGTGTAGTGACAATAGAGAACCAAGACATTCCATCAGAATCAGCAATCTTTGACACAACAAAGAACCTTGGAACTATGAAAAGTGAACCAGCTTTGATATGAGTTTCAAGTACTCTTTTAC
>CM071720.1:7413251-7435054 GCA_036630335.1 Physaria fendleri | reverse complement strand
ACGAGTTTCTTCACATTGGGCTCATCAAGGTCCCAGGCTCTGCCTACAAACTCAGAGGTGAAACCGGTGAAGATACCGTTTGAGCCAGTGAGGTAAAACTCAGTGAACTGTCCTGCTTTGTGACCCTTGTGGGTTTCACCGAGGAAGAGGATAACAAGCTCGGTGTCCTCGGCGTTGTACCACCATGTGACTACACCAAAGGGAAGTGCAATTGAATCACCTTGCTTGATTGCAATCACCTTCTCCTCCTTTTCAGGGAGAACAACTCCAGCAGTACCAGATCCTGAAACCAAATTTGGACAACTAAAGTAAGAAGCTTTCATTTGTCACATCTTCCATTTTTTGACAAGAGTTGTCGAATCAAGTCACGATAAATCCAATCAGAGTAATAAGTCACCATAAAGTTACCAACTTTAGAAGCAACAAGATGATCAGAACATAGAAGCATCGAACCCCTCAAAAAGAAACTTAAAAATCAGATTTATAAAATCGATCAAACCCATTTTATAAAGTTGTCATCCTTGGAATCAACAAGATCAGAACATAGAAATGATCAAAACCCTCAAAAAGAAACCTTCAAAAATCAAACCAGATTTAGAAAATCGATCAAACCCATTCTTTATAAAGTTGACAACTTTAGAATCAACAAGAAGATCAGAACATATAAATGATCAAAACCCTCAAAAGAAACTTAAAAATCAAAACAGATTTACAAAATCGATCAAACCCATTCTTTAGAAAGTTAACACCTTTAGAATCAACAAGAAGATCAGAACAAAGAAACAATCAAAACCCTCAACAAAAACTTAAAAATCAAACCAGATTTACAAAACCGATCAAACCCATTATACAAAACAACACATATAGAGCAACAAAATCAAACATCTACAACAAAATCACAAAAAAAGAACAAACCTTGAAGAACATAAGCGACCTTAGAGGAATCAGAGTAACGAGGAATAGCAAATCCTTGTTTCTCAAGAGCAAGTTTAGCAGCTCCAATGTTACCCTCTTTAAGCATAGGTAACTCTTCTGGACACCACGCATAGTACGATCCTCCATCTCCTCCATACACCTTCTTTGGCAGCTTTGGTGAAAGATCCAACTCCATTTTTTTTTTCTTTAAGATTTGGTAAAGGAGAAAGTAAATTTTTGATATGTGATGTGAATGAGATTAGAGACGTATTTATATTAAAGAGTGAATCAGTTACTAACAAACTGTGACTGATTCAGTCAAAATAAAAAACGTATGATTTTAATTGTGGATAATTATCTTTTTTAATCCAAGTTTTATCCATTTCTTTTTGGCCACGATCACGATCTTATCAATTTATTTCCCTTTATTTTAATTTCTATATTTTTTTTTGGCTTTGACTTTACCAAATAAAGATGCTTTTATAGACAATAATTATTGTTAATAATCCATCACGTTCTTTGTATTTCTTAATTTAAAACTGATAATTATTGAGAGGAATCAAATCGTTTGAATATTTGTTTCTTTTTTTTTTAATTTGTTTCCTTATAGTAGAATAGGGTTGTTTGAAAAAATCTTTGTCTAATCTTAATTAAAGCTTAATCACCGTTTATAAATTTATGATAAGGATAAGTTTGAAAGTTTTATGTATTTAAGGATTAGTTTAATATATTTATTACGCATTTTTATTAATGACAAAGGAATTTATAAAGATATATATGTAACTTCAAACTCGTTACATATTCCAAAAGGTTAGTTACTCTCTTCCTCAGAAATAAATATTTAGGCCCATGGGCTTTATCAGAAACCCAATCACATGTAATGGGAAACAAAAAAAATTGAGGAAAAACAAGGATTTATTAAGTGTGGCTGC
Source organism: Physaria fendleri (assembly GCA_036630335.1). NCBI lineage: Eukaryota > Viridiplantae > Streptophyta > Magnoliopsida > Brassicales > Brassicaceae > Physaria > Physaria fendleri. Next base: position 7,433,207 of record CM071720.1, on the reverse strand, counting down.
TGGGATTCGAGCCCAGGTCTCCACGGCCACAACGTGGAATTCTTACCACTAAACTACAGCCACTTTGTTGTTCGGTCCTGTAATTTATTATTTATCAAAGGACAGACTCATGTATAATATTTGACCCGAACATTTGAAACATTGTGTTAGGTAAAAAAGCCTAACAACATAACTTAACACCCAAGTAATAATTAAAACAAGAACCGAAGTTAGTAGCATTGTCAAATTGATAGATCAAATAGTTGGAATCAGTGTAAAGAGAATGGGCTCTTAAGCCAACTAAGTTAAGGATTCAAAAGATATGTCATAGGGTTAACTCATAAACCCATGTTTGAAAATTATAATAATGTAAGAAGACTAATACTAATCATTTTTGTCTTTGTAGCCAAAGTATAAAGAGAAGATAAGTAACGAGAAGGTAAGATACTCCAGATCAAAAAAGAGTTAATTCAAGAACTATCCATCAAAATTCAAAAGAAACACAGATTAATAATAAAACTTCAATAGAAGAAGCCAAGAACCTTGCCTCCCACATTCTTCCTTTCTCTTGCTTCTTCATGGTCCATAATACCAGCAGATGTACTCAGCACAATGTACCCAAACTGCACAATTGCTCTTTCTTCTTCAGTCTGAGGAAAGTTCCTGTCAACAACAAGCACATGGAGATAAGTTCTTACCATTTCTTCTTCAGTCTGAGGAAAGTTCCTGTCAACAACAAGCACATGGAGATAAGTTCTTACCAACCTCTCTCTCTCCTCGGCGAGGAGGTTACTGGCAGTAGTGGGATAAAGAGGTGGCGCTGGCGATGCTGTGGCGGTTGGCGGAGTAAAAATAGGTGGTGGCAAGGTGAACATATCATCTTTTTCAAGCGGATGAGGCAGGGGAAGAGGAGCTCGTGGTGGATGAGGAACAGGTTGCGGAACATTTGTCATACGATCATACAATCTTGACCAATTTCATACAAGTCACTTCCAGAATCCTTCACGTTCTTCAAAACACTCTTCCCAACATTCCAAACTTTTCCAAAAGCTCTTCCAACAGCAGCCATGAGGTGTGAATCTGAAATTTAAAAAAATCATCAAAATCCACAACCATCATGTTTATGTGGTTCAAAAAGTAACGTTTATGTGGTTCAAACAGTAATTGATTCAAACAGCTCAATCTCCACATAAGCTCTTTAACTAAGCCACATAAACAGTAATGAATTACAATATAAAATATTTATGTATTATACACTGCACAAAAACTGCACAATTCAATAGCTTAAATCCATTAATACCATTCACGAGCCTTACATTGATGTTTGAAACAGTGTGAAAAGCTACGACTAACTAATTCGTTAGCTATCCTAAAGTTCAATTTGAAAGGTTGCATCAGCAACAAAAACAATCGTAAGAAAAATTAAACCAGATGAGAGTGGCGCGTTTATGGGCTGCGCTAAGCTTCATTTAGAGGCCCAATGGGCTTATATGTAAATCCGACAAAAGCTATTCTAACCCAAAGTTCCTATCTTCTTAATCATTAGATTTTAAGTGAAGCGCACCTAGACAAAAGCTATTCTAACCCAAAGTTCCTATCTTCTTAATCATTAGATTTTAAGTGAAGCGCACCTATTAATGAGTGAGGAGTTTAGGTGAATCCACTAAAATGCATTAATCACTGTCAAAATCACAGTAAAAATTCCTTTTCTATCCTCCTTAATCTATATACAGAACCCAAAAAGACATAGTTGAACTAAATTTATATATGTAAAGAAATAATTGTTTATAAGCCAAAATGATTACAAACCTACTAGTAATATTTTGTTTTAATAATCAAAAACTTGGGATATTGCTGAATACGTGGGGAAGTCTAAGAAGGAAGTATTTTGTTTTAATAATCAAAAACTTGGGATATTGCTGAATACGTGGGGAAGTCTAAGAAGGAAGAAGAAGACCCTAAAATAAAGGACCCAAACAAAGAACAGAATTGTTCAAAAACCACACATACAACACCACACCCATCAAACAAAAGCTTTGATTTTTGCTAATCAAATCCACAAATCTTTTCATTTCCGTTGATAAACCCATCAAACAAAAGCTTTGATTTTTGCTAATCAAATCCACAAATCTTTTCATTTCCGTTGATAATGGAGCCGTTTCTACAAAGAGTATCAAACCGTTGGCCTGTTATTGTTCAGACAACAACATGGACAGTTCTTCTTATGTTCACTGTCGCAATCGCTTCGTTCGCACAACAGATGGCTTTTGTTTCGACTGTATCGTCTACGTGCGGAGGAGGAGATGGGTTTGTTAAGATTCCTATGGATTTTGCGGGAGAAAATGTGTGTTTGCCGTCAAGTATGGTGAAAAGATCGCGTTTTGATTTGTTTGTGCCTTCTATTTTTGCTGCTGTTATGGTTATGGCTAGTGCTTGTTTTCTCCGATCTTGTATTGGTACAGAGAGTAGTTCCGATGATTTGTATTAAAACAATGAGAAAAATTTGATTTTTGTCACATCTAAAATAATGTAAAATCCCCAAATCTTCTAAACAGAAATTGAAAGATTTAACCACCGAATCCATAAAGAGTACGACCTTGTCTCTTCAAAGCATAAACTCTTCTAAACAGAAATTGAAAGATTTAACCACCGAATCCATAAAGAGTACGACCTTGTCTCTTCAAAGCATAAACAACATCCATAGCAGTCACAGTTTTTCTCCTAGCGTGCTCTGTGTAAGTAACAGCATCACGAATTACATTCTCGAGAAAGATCTTGAGAACACCTCTTGTTTCTTCGTAAATCAAACCGCTTATTCGTTTAACACCACCTCTACGAGCAAGACGACGAATTGCAGGCTTTGTGATACCTTGAATGTTATCTCTTAATACTTTTCTGTGTCTCTTTGCTCCTCCCTTTCCTAATCCCTTACCTCCTTTTCCTCTTCCTGACATCTCTCGTAACTGGATTCAAAGATCTGCCTCTTCCTGACATCTCTCGTAACTGGATTCAAAGATCTGGAGAGAACACAAACCCTAAATTAGCGAAATCAATCAATTGAAATGACAATTGAAGAAAATTACAGACGGTTTTTGCAAAATCATAACAAATTGGACACTAATTACATAAGGAATCTCGAAATTGAATCGGAAAATAATGGTTCCGATGACGATTTTTAACCAGTAAAATGTAAGAAAAAGAAGAAGATACCTGATCCGATGACGATTTTTAACCAGTAAAATGTAAGAAAAAGAAGAAGATACCTGAAATAATATGGAGAGATGAGCAATTGATATTTGGAGACGGACCAATTTGGCTCTATATATATGAAACAGTGATGATCCTTACGTTTCTTATTAGCCGTTGATTATTTGATCCAATGGTTGTTACATCTTTAACAGAAAAAATGGATCGCTGACGTGGATTGCTTTCCCTCGTTTTCCTAATTTTCGCGGTTTAGTCCAAAAGTTAATTGGGCCCAAACATGAAATTTTGGGCTCGTATAATGGCCCAAACTTTAGCATCGACTCCGTATAGCTCGGCAGAGAGGGTTTTTGCAGTGGCCGTGACCGTCGCCGTCAGATTACTCACCACCATTTTCTAGATCCGGTGAGTTCTTACTTCTACCTTTCTCTTCTGATGCGAGATACTTTCATTAATTCTTACGAATCTCGCTTTGTTTTGAACTTGTTTAGGTATTATTGTAACTATGTTTATTACGCGAACATTCGGGAGGAGATTTTTGGCGGTTGCATCGGCGAGATCGGAGTCTACTACTGCAGCAGCTGCCTCGACGATTCGGACGCCCAAAAATCCTCTGGAAGAGTTCTTTGAGTTCGATAGAAGTCAGGACGAAGATAAACCTGTTGTCTATGGTGCGTGATCCTTCTTTTGTCATTTTCATTTTTCGATACTTCTATTCATCCTCAATGTCTATGTGATACTCCAAAATTATCAAAATGTGATGTTTATTGAAGCTGATTTGTGGTAGTTTCTCTCTGTTTTCTGCTCATATAAAGTATTGACATTGTTTTCTCAAACTAAGCTCTTGTGGATTGTTCATATATTGTACATTGAAGAAGTAAAAGTAAATCATTGTAGCCTAGGATTGTAGTGATTTGTCTTCTTTACTTGGTTATCTTCCAAAGTTATTTTTTCTTCATAGCCTTGGAAGATTTGGAATCAAGGATTGTTTTTACGAGCATTTTGTATTCAATTGTTGTATTAGGTCGTGGTTGGAAAGCTTCGGAACTGCGACTCAAGTCATGGGATGATCTTCAGAAGCTATGGTACGTTCTTCTAAAGGAGAAGAACATGTTAATGACTCAACGTCAGATGCTTCAAGCTCAAAACATGCAGTTTCCTAACCCTGAACGCATTCCTAAGGTGCTTCAAAGCTGGTGTTAACGCCCAATTCAATTCTAGTTATTGACAAAATTGAAAGGATACATTTTTTGAAGAAATTTCAATTCAATTCTAGTTATTGACAAAATTGAAAGGATACATTTTTTGAAGAAATATCAGAAATTGTTATGTGTAATCGTATGTTTTTAACATTCTTGAATGTTAACTTTGTTTGAATCTCAATATAGGTGAGGAGATCAATGTGCCGCATTAAGCATGTACTGACAGAGAGAGCAATTGAAGAACCTTTTGTCCTTTTGGAAACTGGTTTAGTGATTGTGACTATATCTGGTAGTAGAAAAATGTTTTAGTTGATATCTATATGCACATTTATGTAAACCCATGGTTAATGTTTCTTTCAGGACACATGTTGGTCAGTTGATTCAAAAGCTTTTGTCTTCCAACATAATTTACAGTTTTAGTATTTGGTTAATGGTCATGCTCTTGCAGTAAACCACGGAAGAGACCATTTCTCTTTAACTAAATTTAGCTTATTACAACCGAAACTTACTTTCCATTTATAGCAAGTGATGTAACAAAACAAAGTAGTATCAATCTGTGTCTCCTCTCTTCCCATTAACCATGGGAAATAGTTCCAGCTCCAACACCAATCTGAGCAATCCTAAGAACAGACTTCTAGAACAAACTCACAATAACAACAACAACACCACTTCTCGGGCATCTAATCTTAGCTTCCTCCGACATCCTCTGCTATGGCTTTTCATCTTCCTCTTCGTCCCTCCTTTGTACCACATCTCTACCACCTCCTCCGGTGGTGGACACAAGAACTGCCGTCCCTCTACATCTATTTTGTCCTTTTGGAAACTGGTTTAGTGATTGTGACTATATCTGGTAGTAGAAAAATGTTTTAGTTGTTATCTATGTGCACATTTATGTAAACCCATGGTTAATGTTTCTTTCAGGACACATGTTGGTCAGTTGATTCAAAGCTTTTGTCTTCCAACATAATTTACAGTTTTAGTATTTGGTTAATGGTCATGCTCTTGCAGTAAACCACGGAAGAGACCATTTCTCTTTAGCTAAATTTAGCTTATTACCACCAAAACTTTCCATTTATAGCAAGTGATGTAACAAAACAAAGTAGTATCAATCTCTGTCTCTTCTCTTCCCATTAACCATGGGAAACAGTTCCAGCTCCAACACCAATCTGAGCAATCCTAAGAACAGACTTCTAGAACAAACTCACAATAACAACAGCAACACTTCTCGGGCATCTAATCTAAGCTTCCTCCGACATCCTCTGCTATGGCTTTTCATCTTCCTCTTCGTCCCCCCTTTGTACCACATCTCTACCACCTCCTCCGGTGGTGGACACAAGAACTGCCGTCCCTCTACATCTACCTCTACCACCTCCTCCGGTGGTGGACACAAGAACTGCCGTCCCTCTACATCTACCTATAGCCACCTTTCCCTCGTCGACCAAACAAACTCTTCTTCCTCGGTCTCTCCCGAGGAAGAAGATGATGATGATGTCCTTCCACGTGTCCCTGTACTTGACCTGCAAAGACCCAGGATGTTCAACACGACGCTTGATCATATCGTCTTCGGGATCGCAGCATCTTCAGTTCTTTGGGAGACGAGGAAAGAGTATATCAAATCATGGTGGCGACCTGGTAAAACACGAGGAGTTGTCTGGATTGACAAGAGAGTTCGAACTTACCGTAACGAACCACTTCCCGAAATCCGAATATCCCAAGACACCACACGTTTCAGGTACTAGCTCATCTCTACAATATCTGACGTGATTTACAAGAAACTGAAGTTATGTTTTAGGTACACGCACCCGGTAGGAGACAAATCAGCAGTGAGGATATCTCGAGTCGTCTCGGAGACTCTGCGACTAGGTAAAGAAGATGTACGGTGGTTCGTAATGGGAGACGATGATACAGTGTTCGTAGTGGACAATGTGGTTAATGTTCTCTCAAAGTATGATCATACTCAGTATTACTATGTGGGTAGCTCCTCTGAGGCTCATGTTCAGAACATCTTCTTCTCATATTCGATGGCTTTTGGAGGCGGTGGGTTCGCCATTAGCTACGCTCTAGCTCTTGAGCTTTCGCGGATGCAGGATCGTTGTATCCAAAGGTACCCTGGACTCTACGGTAGTGATGACCGAATTCAAGCTTGTATGACTGAGCTTGGCGTACCCCTCACCAAAGAGCCTGGCTTTCACCAGGTGACTTTTTCAGTTATTTGGTTTGTTTAGATTCATCTCCTTTTAACATCGAGGGAGAGGTGACTTTTTCAGTTATTTGGTTTGTTTAGATTCATCTCCTTTTAACATCGAGGGAGCGGGGTTTAAACCCCGAACCTGCAAGCTTTTAGACTCTTAGAAAACATGAAACTTGGTTCTATGTATGCAGTACGATGTTTATGGGGACCTTTTGGGACTATTAGGTGCACATCCAGTGGCTCCTTTAGTATCACTTCACCACATCGACGTGGTGCGGCCGATATTCCCAAAAATGAAGCGCTCACACGCGCTTCGACACTTGATGTCATCAGCAGTTCTTGACCCTGCAAGCATATTCCAGCAATCCATCTGCTACGACCAGAACAGGTTCTGGTCTATCTCAGTCTCATGGGGATTTGTAGTCCAGATTATCCGAGGAGTCATTTCCCCTCGCGAGCTCGAAATGCCTTCAAGAACATTCCTCAATTGGTTCCGTAGAGCTGACTATATTGGTTATGCGTTTAACACTAGACCAGTTCAGAGACATCCCTGCCAAAGACCATTTGTGTTTTACTTAAACTCGGCTAAGTATGATGAAGGACGTCGCCAAGTGATAGGATACTACAACTTAGACAAGACTAGACGGTTTCCTGGTTGTCGATGGAGGCTCGATTCGCCTGGACAGATCGATTCAGTCGTTGTTCTCAAAAGACCTGATCCCCTCAGATGGCATAAGGTTGGTGGTACATATCCTCTCTTTGCTTCATTATTTAACAACGTGATCTTGAAATTGTGTGTGTTTGCAGTCACCTAGGAGGGATTGTTGCAGAGTATTACCAAGTCGGAGAAACAACACGATGTATATTTGGGTCGGAAATTGCGCAGACGGAGAGATCAGTGAGCTTGAGCATCCTAAGTAGTAACCTTATTCATATATATGCTCACTAAAATATTTCTCCAAATGACTATTCAGATTTTGTATTATTCACAACAATTTCCAATCCCATAAAAAAATACAAATAATTGGATTATTCTGCCATTGTTGTCTTATCTAGCAAGAATCACAAAGCTACTGAGAGAGCATAGAGAGGTATGTTTTTGTGCAATAAATGTATATATGGTCCCAAAACAAAATGTTTTTTTTTTCCTTTCTACAGAACAAAAACACTCTACTTACAAAGCCGAGACAAGATTTACAGAATGGTTCCTTCTTCTGCTGCTGCTAGGGCTATTTGGATCATATTTCGAAGAGGCTAAGAAGTTGAGAGCCAATACTACATCTGATACCACTGGTCTCATGCTTGGCTGCTCTTGAACGCACATTGCTGATATTGCAAGTGCTTGGTATAGTCCTCTAACTGGGTATTGTCCCTGAAGCAATGGATCAACCATTTTCGGGAAGTTCCTCCTGTCTTTGAACAACGGTCGTGCCTGTTAAAAACTGGAAAAAATGAGTGTTGTTGCAGGAAAGATTGTTATGATGCACAGACAAGATACAGAACATACCCATCCAACCAAATTCTGATCTTTACGTGTTTTTGTATGGTCAATCGCTTTCCTACCAGTGATAAGTTCAAGAAGGACTACTCCAAAGCTGTATATATCGGATTTAAATGTGAGCTGACCAGTCATAGCGTAGTCAGGAGCACAGTATCCATATGTTCCCATAACTCTTGTGGAGACATGGGTTTTATCCCCGCTTGGTCCTACTTTAGCCAACCCGAAGTCAGATAGTTTTGGTTGATAGTCTTCATCAAGCAAAATATTCGAACATTTAAGGTCTCGGTAAATCACAGGAGGCGTCATTTTATCATGTAGATACTCTAAACCTCTTGCTGCACCAGCTGCTATTTTCATCCGGGTGTTCCAATCAAGAGGTTTTTTACCAGAGGGAAGATCTTGAAACAGAAACACGGAAATTTAGTTAATGGACAAAACAAGAAAAGGTAATAGTTGAGTGAAGATCTTGAAACAGAAACACGGAAATTTAGTTAATGGACAAAACAAGAAAAGGTAATAGTTGAGTGCAAACAATATAAATGCACAAGAGTTCATGAGATATCATGTTCCTTTGGTTATATAAGGAATAGACTCTTTTGGTAATACCGTGTAGATGATCTTCAAGAGAACCTTGCGGCATGTATTCATAAACCAAAAGTCTCTGATCACCTTCAGCACAAAACCCCATAAGCTTCACAAGATTCGGATGATCAGCTAAACTTAGCGTCAATACCTCAACCACAAATTCCCTAATTCCTTGAACTCCATTACGATCAAGTTGCTTGATTGCAACAACCTAGCAGAATAAAGTATTCACCAACCACTCAAAACTCTGACAAAATCACAGCCAAAAGATAAGAACTTTTGTCACACTACCTGATCCAAATTCTCTATCTTTCCTTTATAAACTTTTCCGAAACCTCCTTCACCTAGAAAACAATCCGGTCTAAAGTTTTTTGTAGCTGCTGCAAGTTCTTCAAAGGTAAAACTCTGTGCTTTCTTCCCTGTAACTTGATCATTCAAATTCAAACCTTTCACATCCAAAGCTAGCTGATCCTCTTTACCAACACCTTCATTGTTTACATCTCGATATGGACTCACCTTTGTCGTACATCTCGATATGGACTCACCTTTGTCGAATCTACAACACATAGAACAAGTATTAAACTTTCTCCATCATATGACTTAACCCAAAACATACACGAAATACCCAAAAAAAAACTCAACTTTGATCTTTATCACCTCCATGAAGAATACAAAAACCTAGAAACCTAACTCGATCAAACAAAAACCCAATATCACTTAAAATAGCACACATGCATCAAAATTCTCGAGGCAAAACAAACAAAAACAAACAAAAACCCAATATCACTTAAAATAGCACACATGCATCAAAATTCTCGAGGCAAAACAAACAAAAATCATAAAAATTATCCATGAAATGAAACTCCCAAATGTAACAATACTAACACAAGAAACCCAATCCAAAAAATTGAACAGTTTAAGAAATATACAAGAACATTCATCGATGGTGGAAATCATTCGATACCTGAACTATTTTGAGCCTGATCGTCTCGCTTATCACTCTTACCGACGCTAGTACCACCGACAATTTTCCTATTTTTCAAAGTATCTTTCTCTTTTTCCTCCGATCGTTTATTCGATTTCTTACTGCAACCGAAACAACCCATTGAGAAATCGAAGAAGCAAAAAAAGCAATTAACTTTCCCCTTTAAAACTTCTCTCGTTTCTTAATGAAAATGAAAATAAACCCAGACAAAACCCAACACGAAAAATTTTCTTAATGAAAATGAAAATAAACCCAGACAAAACCCAACACGAAAAATAATCAAAGAGAAGAAAAAAAAAAGTTGAAGAAGAAAGAAGAATTACGAAAAAGAAAGAGAGAGATAGAGATAGCTTAGTGACAAACAGAGGAAGCTCGAATTAATTAAAAAAAGGTATTTTCCAGAAGAAGAATAATACCTTTATTCGAATTTTATGTGGTTTGGTAGATTAGAGATTAAACCATACCATAGATTAAGAAACCTTTATTCGAATTTTATGTGGTTTGGTAGATTAGAGATTAAACCATACCATAGATTAAGAATAGTTTTGTATAGTTGAAAGATCTTTGTAAATTAAATTTGGATTATTAACTCGAGATTATTTGGTTAAATCATAAATAGTAATATTCTTATAGCTGTCACTTAAATATGTGACGTTGGTATAGTCAGAGACGGCCAATTACTCACCGGTTTAGATATTTTTTTTAAAAAAGTGAGTAAACAAAAAATTGATGTCATTGTGGGTCCCACACGCTTTTGATGTTCGAATGTTTTTATTTTATTTTTTGGATTTATGGTTCCAACAGTAATTTTAAGTAACTGCGACCGTGTTTCAGCAGATGATGCCACGTGTACACGTAACTTTTAATGTTAAAGATATTTAATTCCATACTCTAAATGGGCTTGACTTTTGAGGCCGTAAAAGAGTTTTAAATTGACAGACCATTCTTTGCTGGCAAATAGTAAAAGCTATAAACTCTATTGAAGGAAAAAAAAAAAATAGTAACTTAAAAATAAATAATAATTTACTTTTCCTCACAAAACGTTAGGTTTTGTTAGGCATAATATGTTGTAATAATTACATTAATTTTTTATGATTAACCATTCCTAATATTAATGAACCAATAGAATTTGTATAATTCAATAAATTATACTTCCTCTGTTTTGAAAAGAATGTCATCCTACGTTTTGCATGTAAATTAAAAAATAATGTCAAAGTTCTGTTTTGCGCTTTTACTTTTGAAATAATTACATTTAATTATATCTAATAGTATTCTCTTTCATCATTAATCATAAGATAAAAATTGGTACTTTTTATAAAAAAATTGTATCGATAAACTAAAATGATATTCTTTTTTATATAAAATTTAAGCGCTAGAATGACACTCTTTCGAAAAAAGAGGGAGTAGATAATTTTGTTTCGAAAATTACAATTTAGTAATGTTTTAAAAAAGAATAATTCGATAATTTAATATTGTGAATTGGAAAATCAATTATTCAGTAACTATAAGACTAATATTTAGTGTTTATTACATTTATTTTATCATGCATGTCTCATGTATGTTTTTTTTTTCTATTTTCCATAGCATAGTATAAAATTATTCATCATTATGAAAATAGTCACAGCAACATATGAATGTGGATACAATTTGATGCATTTAAGACTTAAACCCACACACTTAATACCATTGATAATTTGATATGACAACATTAAAAACATTTGTCCCTCTATATATATAATTAAAATAAAATGATATAATTGTTTAGTTTAGTCTTTTCAATGAGATAATATAATTGGAATGTTTTTTTATACTATTTTTTCCATATTTGTTTCATTAAGCACAAAAGTACATTCTCTTTTGCTTTGGTTCAAAATACACAAGTCAAGTCAATTCCCTTAATCAGCATTGTATTGAAGATAAGATTAAATTAGAATTATTTAAATAAGAAAGGAACATAATCTATATTAAAAAAATATGTATGGTTCAACAAAGATATTGCTTATTAATTATTTTGGAACTAGCTTCCATAAACTAAGACGTGTTTGGCTTTTCTAAACATACGGTTTCACTTCTATAAAAAAAAATATGATTTGACTTACTTGTCCAATTTTGATTTGTCTATCATATTATTAGCTAATTGTTTTGGATTTTTTTGGTCAAATTAGATCTATTTAGGCAGTGTCTGGTCGAATTAGCTTTGGTCTTATTTGAAATTGGTCGGGATCAAATAAGGGTCGGTGAGAACTTTCTTAGCATTGCATAACAAAACCAAACATTATAAAAAGTCAAAACAAACACATAAAAGCTTTTTTATTGTGTCTTTACTTATTCTTGAAAGTGTAAAGATTCTCTCAAGACAAGCTCCTTAATGTCTTCTTCATCCAAAACTGTCTCCTCAAAGTCAAAGCTAAAAGGAGAAGGACATGTTGGTTCTTCATTGATCTCATGGAGACTTGCCAAGTATGGTTGCTTCAATGCTTCATCCACTAATGATTCAACATCAATAATAAGTATTTCACATTCGATTTTTAGCTTCCAAAGTAGTAAAAGACAATGTGATTAGTAATAGTACCTGTGATGCGTTTTGAAGGATTGAAAACTAGCATCTTCTCAGCAAGATCCAGAGCTAAATGATTGTTTATGTCTGGGAACTTTTCTCTGAATGATTGTTTCTTAACATATGGAAGTTGTTTTACGTATTTTCGCGATGTCTGGGAACTTTTCTCTGAATGATTGTTTCTTAACATATGGAAGTTGTTTTACGTATTTTCGCGCATTTTCGCTTCTCAAGAAGTCGAGATCAGAGTCATCTGGAGATCCTAAGAGCTAACATAAACAGATGAATGTTTTTAACACACACACACACAAAATAATCAAATATTGGATTAAGGGTTTTAGTTTGTTAACCTCAGTGATAAGTTTAAGCTGTTGAACATAATCTTTACCGGGAAAAAGCGTTTCTCTTCTTAGCATCTCCATGAAAATGCAACCAACAGACCAAATATCAATAGCTCCTGTGTATTCTGAGCTATTGAGAAGGAGTTCAGGTGCACGGTACCATCTAGTTACAACATATTCAGTCATTATCTCTGTTTCATTCGACGTTCTTGCTAGTCCAAAGTCACATATTTTGAGATCACAATCTGTGTTTAGCACCAAGTTGCTTGGTTTAAGATCACGATGAAGTACATTTGCAGAGTGTATGTACTTTAGACCTCTCAAAATTTGGTAAAGAAAGTACTGCAGAACAACAAGAAAAGAATGTCTGGGAACTTTTCTCTGAATGATTGTTTCTTAACATATGGAAGTTGTTTTACGTATTTTCGCGCATTTTCGCTTCTCAAGAAGTCGAGATCAGAGTCATCTGGAGATCCTAAGAGCTAACATAAACAGATGAATGTTTTTAACACACACACACACAAAATAATCAAATATTGGATTAAGGGTTTTAGTTTGTTAACCTCAGTGATAAGTTTAAGCTGTTGAACATAATCTTTACCGGGAAAAAGCGTTTCTCTTCTTAGCATCTCCATGAAAATGCAACCAACAGACCAAATATCAATAGCTCCTGTGTATTCTGAGCTATTGAGAAGGAGTTCAGGTGCACGGTACCATCTAGTTACAACATATTCAGTCATTATCTCTGTTTCATTCGACGTTCTTGCTAGTCCAAAGTCACATATTTTGAGATCACAATCTGTGTTTAGCACCAAGTTGCTTGGTTTAAGATCACGATGAAGTACATTTGCAGAGTGTATGTACTTTAGACCTCTCAAAATTTGGTAAAGAAAGTACTGCAGAACAACAAGAAAAGATTTACATTGTCATGATTCATGTGGCTAAGGAGTTTGATCTCTCTGAGAGTTCTTTTAGCATCAATTCTGTTTTCAAAAGCATTTGTTATCTTCTTTATAGCAACTTCTTCATTTGTCTCTGAGTTTGTAGCACAACTGAAATCAAAAGAAAGGATTTTAAGATAAAGATTGTGTTATGAAGAGTGATTGAAAGTTATAGAGACTTACCAGACAATACCATAAGCACCTCGACCTATGGGTTGAATAGGAGGGATATATTTTGAAGATAGCTCAAAAATGTTACCGAGTACATTGTACATTACATGACTTGCTCCTTCTACCATATTCTCCATCTCTCAAGACAAGACAGTTTCAGACTTGAGGAAGATGTTGTTGTCTTTAAAGGCAAAGCAATGAGCAAAGAGGAGAGAAAAATAATGATACCTTTTGCCTTTGGTGGACCAAATTAAGACAAACTTTTTTGAAAAATTCTGATTCGAGTTCAAAATTTGAATGTGTATTATTATTATTAATTAAGACAAACTTTTTTGAAAAATTCTGATTCGAGTTCAAAATTTGAATGTGTATTATTATTATTAATTAAACCTTACCTTGGTTTATGATTATTACTAATGAAATTTCTAAAACATAATGACATGTTTAGTATCACATAGTTTTATTCTTAACACATAACAAGTACAGACACTTGCCTAGCATAGTTAAAGATCAATACATCGTGTAAACACCAATCATCGTTTTTTGAATCCATATTTCTTACGTTCATAGAACAAATCAGTTTTCGCACTTCCAAGATTAACAATCTTAGGACAACCATCTCTATCTTTCTCCTGTTGTGTACACTCTTTGCAGTAATAAGCATCTGAGATTCCAACACCACCACATATAACACACCGTCCTTGGAAAGAACCATAGTTACATTCATCACAAATTCGAACCAGTGTACACGGGCGGACATATGAATCGCATATCACGCATTTTCCATCACATTTCTCGCATAATCTCCCAATGGCAATGCCAGGTTGCTTCCTGCACATGATCAAATCAGGATGATGCTTCGCCATGGCTGCTTAAACACAATTAAGACAAACTTTTTTGAAAAATTCTGATTCGAGTTCAAAATTTGAATGTGTATTATTATTATTGATTAAACCTTACCTTGGTTTATGATTATTACTAATGAAATTTCTAAAACATAATGACATGTTTAGTATCACATAGTTTTATTCTTAACACATAACAAGTACAGACACTTGCCTAGCATAGTTAAAGATCAATACATCGTGTAAACACCAATCATCGTTTTTTGAATCCATATTTCTTACGTTCATAGAACAAATCGGTTTTCGCACTTCCAAGATTAACAATCTTAGGACACCCATCTCTATCTTTCTCTTGTTGTGTACACTCTTTGCAGTAGTAAGCATCTGAGATTCCAACACCACCACATATGACACACCGTCCTTGGAAGGAACCATAGTTACATTCATCGCAAATTCGAACCAGTGTGCACGGGCGGACATAGGAATCGCAGATCACGCATTTGCCATCACATTTCTCGCATAATCTCCCAATTGCAATGCCAGGTTGCTTCCTGCACATGATCAAATCAGGATGATGCTTCGCCATGGCTGCTTTTTTTTGAATCCATATTTCTTACGTTCATAGAACAAATCGGTTTTCGCACTTCCAAGATTAACAATCTTAGGACACCCATCTCTATCTTTCTCTTGTTGTGTACACTCTTTGCAGTAGTAAGCATCTGAGATTCCAACACCACCACATATGACACACCGTCCTTGGAAGGAACCATAGTTACATTCATCGCAAATTCGAACCAGTGTGCACGGGCGGACATAGGAATCGCAGATCACGCATTTGCCATCACATTTCTCGCATAATCTCCCAATTGCAATGCCAGGTTGCTTCCTGCACATGATCAAATCAGGATGATGCTTCGCCATGGCTGCTTAAACACATGAAAAACCCCTTTAGGCGTACTGCTAATTTATCTCTCTCAGAGGAATTTCTACGAACACCTACCAGGCAACAATTCTTAAACTTACAGTTCCTTGATCTTCTATTTAGAGCTCCAATAAGTTTGGTTCAATAAGTAAAGAAACCACCTCACCTACCAGGCAACAATTCATAAACTTACAGTTCCTTGATCTTCTATTTAGAGCTCCAATAAGTTTGGTTCAATAAGTAAAGAAAACACCTTTTTGGATTAGCAATTAGTACCTATGCATCTACTTCACCAAATGAAAAAAATCCATGTATGCGTACGTCTAATTTATTTCCGAGGCATTTCATCGAACACTTACCATGCAAAAGTTATTAAACTTACAGTTCCACATGAATAAATAACTAGAACACATGATTTTCAGATTTTAGTCTGCTCACCACAAAGAACCAGAGGATATACAGAGAGAAACCAGACATGATTAAGATTAGAAAGGCTATTTTGAGCTCACAAAAATCACACAAAACGGAGCTACGGACAAAACTAAACATAGATACCGAAAACACTAACAATTCAGAGAAACATAATCTCAGAAATAGCTATCACAAATTAATCGGAAGCAATAAAAAAAGTAGAGAAAATCAAACCTGATTTAGAAGAAGAATCCTGAAGGAGACGATGTCACAGCTCAAAACCAGTGATCTCCAATAAGAACAAGAGGCGGCCGCTGGGAATATAATGAATCGGGTCGGGTTTATCAATGTCGGTCCGATTGTTTTGGGTTATCTGATTAAAGGCTTCCTTAATGGGCCTTCTATTACGGACCTACGGCTTTTCCTCTTTTTCTCCTACTATGGGCCTACGGATTTTTCACTCAATTTAAAAAATAAAAATAATAAATCAATAATTTTTGGAAGAATGAGTAACTACTAATTTTTCACTCAATTTAAAAAATAAAAATAATAAATCAATAATTTTTGGAAGAATGAGTAACTACTAACTAACAACTAACAAATTGAACGTTGACGAAAAACTAAAAATGGAAAATTAATTTTCTAGAAAAAGTAATAATTAACAAATTGGCGTTGACGATTGACGAAGACAACAAAAGCGGAAAACATGGTCTGTGCCGGTGGTTTCATCATTTGAAAAAGTCAAAATCGAAAGCCTTTGACCTAAGCAACAACAGCCACCAAGACTTATCTTATATATTCATAAGTCACTTAACAGAAACACAAATCAATATTTTACGGTATCAACAACAAACGAAACTCTTTGTACATTTGTCTCAAACTTAACAATGTCTTCATGTTCGGTATTCTCTCCGACATCTTCACTTTTCTGTAATAAACCGTCTCATGAAACCCTAACTCTATCTTTATCACATTTCAATCCTCCTTCTCCTTCCTCTGTGTCTCCTAAATCTCCATTACGCCTTCGTATCCTGAAACATTCTGCTGGTTTTGGATCGGAGTCTTTTCCCGGAGGTGTTTTGAAAAGGAAACGGCCAACTAGGCTTCATATACCTGTGGCTAGTGTAGCTCCTAAGGCGGTGATGAATACAGAGACGCTGATGGAGGAATGTAGAGAGGTTGAGAAGGAATGTGATGAGTATTCCGTTTATTGTAAGAGAGGTAAAAGAAAAGCTATGGAGGATCGTTTCTCTGCTATCACAAATCTTCAAGGTGATCACAAACAGGTTAGTTCTTCAATGTTATCCTCTTGAATTGTATGAGTAATGCTTGACCAAACAGACCATAAGATCGTAAATCGAATATATGGAACTACAAAGAATTGATTTGGCCACATATACCGATGCATTTAGTTTTTCGGTGTTAGTGAAATTTTGTAAAGAATTGATTTGGTCTTTACTTACAAACTATTAAAATATATTATCAGGCGATATTTGGAGTCTATGATGGTCACGGAGGATCAAAAGCGGCTGAGTTCGATATTTGGAGTCTATGATGGTCACGGAGGATCAAAAGCGGCTGAGTTGTTTGCAGCTAACAACTTGTGTAATAACATTCTAAATGAGATGAACGATTCAAAGATTGAAGAAGCTATAAAACGTGGCTATCTAGAGACTGATTCTAACTTTCTCAAGGAGAAAGATGTTAAAGGCGGCTCATGCTGCGTTACAGCTCTAATCAAAGACAGGAACCTTATAGTATCCAATGCGGGTGATTGTCGTGCTGTTTTAAGCATTGGAGGATTCGCGGAGGCTCTTACTTCAGACCACCGTCCTTCAAGAGACGACGAGCGTGATAGAATTGAGAACTCGGTAAGAAACACAAACCTGCAACTTAATGTAATGAATTTTTAAAGATGGTCACCATTGTGTTCTGATTTATGATAATGTTGCAGGGTGGTTATGTTGATAGAGTCAATAGTGTGTGGAGAATCCAAGGATCTTTAGCAGTATCCAGAGGAATAGGAGATGCTCATCTTAAACAATGGATAATATCTGAACCAGAGACGAAGATTCTTGAAATCAAGAACCAACATGAGTTCTTGATCTTAGCTTCAGATGGTCTTTGGGACAAAGTTAGTAATCAGGAGGCTGTAGATATAGCTCGACCATTTTGTAATATAGGAACTAATCAGAAGACATTGTTAGCTTGTAAGAAGCTCGTTGATCTCTCTGTATCACGAGGCTCATTGGATGATATCACTGTAATGTTGATTCCTTTGTGTCACTGGAGGATTTAGGCTTTTGTAGTCATACGTTAATTCAGATATAAAGAACTTCAGATATAAAATAAAAAGAAAATTCAGATTCAAACAAGCAAGTTCTGATCACTCAATGCAAGAAAAAAAAAATCCAGAAACAATAAACTTCAGATATAAAATAAAAAGAAAATTCAGATTCAAACAAGCAAGTTCTGATCACTCAATGCAAGAAAAAAAAAATCCAGAAACAATATTGAAAAAAATTCAACTAAAACGTGAAAGACAGATTAGAGATGCCACCAGATTGTTCCACCCATGGAACATAGAAACTGAATTTACCAGTTTCATCTTCCCACTTAAACTGAATTTACTACACTCTAATAACAACCGAGAACTGCTATCATCTATGTCCAAGTTAGTATCTCTAAATTGCCCTAAGCATGATGCTTCATGATAAACTTTATAAGTTAAAAAGTTTTTGTGCAAAGAGGTTACTACTTTGAGTTGGGTTTGTATACATGAGATTGAGTAATCTTGTGATCTCTGTTCCCATAGATTATCCGAAGAAGCTAAGAAGGATGAAGCAGTTAGACAATGCTCTTTTAGTTCGTCAAGCTGTTACATCAGGAAATTATGTAACCTTCTTCAGACTCTACAAGACTGCACCAAACATGAACAGTTGCCTCATGGGTAAAGGGGACATATCACATATTAAAACCCTTTTGGTATGTTAGGATAGGATGAGATTGTGTTCATGTTATGTTTACTCAGATCTCTATGTGGAGAAGATGCGTTACAAAGCTGTGAATTTTATATCTAAAAGCTGTCGTCCTACAATTCCGGTTTCATATTTAGTCCAAGTGTTAGGCTTTGCTGGTACTTCAAGCGAAGTTACTGACGAACAGGAGAATGACATGGAGGAATGTTTGGAATGGCTAAAAAGCCATGGTGCTATCCTCGTCGCCGACAGTAATGGAGATATGGTTCTTGATAGTAAGATAAGTCTGCTTTTGGATTTGCCTTGAAACATGTTTGTTCACTTCAAATGTTGAGTTCCTTTATGTGTTATTCCCGCTGTAGGCAGCATCAACAAGTTTGTTCATGCCAGAACCTGAAGATGCAGTTGCTCATGGAGATAGAAATCTAAGATGTCAATGATTTTTTCACACGTACGTACATCATGAAGAAACAAAAATCAATGTATGTTGTAGTCTAATGGAAAATAATATGCCAAAAATCAAGTTTAACCACATCTTCTTTTGCCACAAACAGTCTCAGGTATGACAATTTCTAGGTTTATAATGCTTTAGTAGTTGAAGTACGTAATGTTTTGAGAGGTCAATACGTTTTTATGTGAATATAGAAAATTCTTATTCTTTCTATAAACTTTTGAGATAATGGAATACATTTTCTTTTTTTGCCATCTATAAATTTGACTAAACTTGGCTAAATCCAACATTTTTACATAAAAACACACACTTTTTTATATCATATATTTTATGAATACATATTAAACATTTCAAGGAATTACAAATAGAAAAATACAAGTATATTTTAGTTTGCTTCTTTTGTCACTTTTTTATTTCACTCCTTTTTCTTCACCTCCTCTTATTCTTACTTCCAAGTAACAAAGAACAAAACCCTAAAAAAAGAATTCCAAAAAAGCAACCGTGATCAACAAGCAATTCCATTTACTCAACTGAACAACACCTTGGTGCTTCAGAATATCAGCCCCGGTACTCACAGTATCAAGCAATCTCAGTTTCATCACTTCAGGTAATTTGTCCTAATGGAGTATTATCGAAAATCTGAACTCCTCTTACAAAACACTCTGTAGCATCAGAGAACTCGTTCTGTAACA
>CM071720.1:7365318-7376299 GCA_036630335.1 Physaria fendleri | reverse complement strand
GCTCAGCTGGTTAGAGCGTGTGGCTGTTAACCACAAGGTCGGAGGTTCGAACCCTCCTTCTAGCGATATTTTTTTTTTCTTTGATGCCTTGGGAGGGTAAAATTGTCATTTTAAAGAAAAGGAACACGAACCATCTTCTATCTATCGTCATCTCTCCTGAAACTAAACCTTTGGAACTCTTAAAACACTTCTGTTGCCGATAAAAGTAAACTGAGATTTGTCGTTATAATCAAACTGGAAGATTAATGGGTTTTCTTGTAGCTGCTATGAATATTTCTCCTACCTTGTTGCATCAATCTAAAAGTAATATCATCTTCTTTATCTTTTCTTTGTAAAAAAATCTCTGTTTCTGTAATTTCAGCTTCAATTGTTATGTTTTTCTGAACGAATCAAATTGATAAAATTTGGAATCAAACAGATGAAAAGCTTCAGGGGATATTCAATAGTCATAGCCAATCATCTTTGTTTAATCGTCGTGGATTCTTGAAATGTATTGGTGTTTCTTCATTCATAGCTACACTTGAGTTATCTGGATTACAAAAAGCTAAAGCAGAGGAAAAGGTAATGGAAGGAGAAGAAGAAGGAGTTTTGAGTTATCTGGATTACAAAAAGCTAAAGCAGAGGAAAAGGTAATGGAAGGAGAAGAAGAAGGAGTTCTTGGTGCTTTCAAGACTTTGTTTGATCCAAATGAAAGAACAAAATCAGGCAAAGAGTTACCAAAAGGTTATTTGAAATCAGCTAGAGAAGTTGTGAAAACAATGAGAGAGTCATTAAAAGAGAATCCTAAAGATAATGCTAAGTTTAGAAGAAGTGCTGATGCAGCTAAAGAATCTATTCGTGATTATTTGAGTAATTGGAGAGGACAGAAGATTGTAGCTGGAGATGTAAGCTTTTTTTCTCAATCTTTTTTGATTGAGATGATGATTTGAAATTGATCTATTGATGTGTGTTTCAGGAATCATATGTGGAGTTGGAGAATGTAATAAGAGCTTTGGCTAAATTTTACTCAAAGGCAGGTCCTTCTGCACCTTTACCTGATGAGGTTAAGATTGAGATTTTGAATGATCTTGACAAAGCTGAAGAGTTTTTGTAATATCAGACATGTTTTACTGTTATTGAAACCTGAAAGTAACTAGATTGGCTCAAATTTTTATATATAATTGGGACCTGTAGATAATACAATGTTGTGAGACCATGAATCAAAGCTGCATAGGCTTTTAGATATTGTTATTCGACTGTGTAATAATACACAAACTTTTCGATATCTTCATTACAAATCTTCTATGAAACAGCAACAGCTTCAAAGTTATGTCTGAAGTTTGATGCAGCTCAAGACTCATCTTTAGTAAGAATGTAACAGCTCCTCTTCTGACTCGTGGGCGAATGCATTATCCTTTGGCTTCTTGAGAGATTGAGCTTAAATCTGATGATACTCTACCAGAGAGATTTCGTGGGCGAATGCATTATCCTTTGGCTTCTTGAGAGATTGAGCTTAAATCTGATGATACTCTACCAGAGAGATTGTTTTCAACCTGTAATTTAGCTGATGCATTTTGGATTTCCTGAAAAAGTAAACCAGTATCAGCTTGGACATTAACATCTGTAAGGCTGCCTTCACATGATGATGATCCTGTATCTTCGCATATATAACCTGATATCGTGTCAGGTTTTAGTATGATCTGACAAGGAGAAGAGCTAATGCCACCTTGGAGAAGAGCTAATGCCACCTTCTTCACCATCCGGCTTCAAAATCGTGTTCGTGGCTTTTTCGACTGATATGTGAAAATTTTCTTTCTTTTCTGTCTCTATCTCGGGATTTATGGTATCACCTGCAGCTGGAGCGGCTATAATGTTTTCTTCATGGAGCAGTAGTTTCTGTAACATTTCTATGCCAGGGAACGCCAATATGTTGTGGTGCCTCATCTCTTTTCTAACTGAGTCATCAAGACGAGTGAATCCAAAGTTACCAGTCCATGTATGTAAGAAGTCTGGAATGGCAGGAATAACCAATTTCTCAACTTTGAGAGAACGCATAGCCTTTAAAACAAGACAAACAAAAAGGTTAAAAATTTGAAGAAAAAAAAACATCTTTCGCATAGCCTTTAAAACAAGACAAACAAAAAGGTTAAAAATTTGAAGAAAAAAAAACATCTTTCAGCATCTGGTTCCCACAAATAATGATAAATGTAGTTCAATGAGCTTACCGATTCAATAGCATCAAAAAGGCGACGACACATTCCTTGACGCCTATATATATGCCTGGTTCCAATAAATGGCATCTCCGCTGATTGTATACCATGAAATCTGAGATTGAAAGAAAACATTAAAACTCTGTAGAATGTCCTCGGAACTGAACATCAAAAATAGTGCTTAAATGTATGAACATGTGCAATCCCTTGCGTCTAAATAGCATTTCTTAATCACAACTAGTTAAATGACATGCTCTTCCTATCAAACCTGACAGATGATAAACAATTACAGAACCAGAGAACTCCCAGTAGTAGCAAAGAGGGTGATAAAAAATCAGAACAAATAAACGACTTTCAGCTGTCCAAGGACCAATGGGGGAAGTAAAGTGAACGAGTTACAAAAGTATCCCACAAGTGACATTTGATTTCCAATGAGTTTCAGAAAAAGCTAGATAAGATTTATCGGAATAAACTCAAGGAAGATTTTAAAATGCCACTACTACTGGAAAATGTTGACTATGATGATGGAAAATACCTGAGAGATGCCGCAGATATAATTTCGTCTTCTCTCTCTAGGATAGCAGTGTAGAAGCCAGTATAATTTATCCGGCTAAAATTGGATCTGCACAGAAAAGGCAGTCAACATATGGAACCAAGGATAGACCAGTAAAGAGCAAACAATTTTATATGCGGTTAAAGTTTCATACAAGTGCATAAAGACTAAACTAATAGTAATGATAACGTATCAAAATTGATAAGACAAAAACTCCAGCTTTAGTGCAGTATATCTGCAATGTCATGTTGACACGTTTACACTAATTATAGCTGACATGCTATTCTCTTAACTCAAACTATATACCACATTCAACTCAAGTTCAGGATAATCAGTTATCCTCTTCAATGCTTGTATAAATTCCATATCAAAAGGATCTGAAGACATCATACTTTTTAGCGTTAATATAAAAGACAGAGTATAACACGAACTTACCCACAGTTATAAAGAGCATTGCGAATCAGATTTATGCCACTCCGTCTGTCGATTATGGGCAAAAAGCATTCATCCATGATAGCCAACCCAACAGCTAGCTTTGAATTATTTTCAATTGTTTGTGCTATTATGGGCAAAAAGCATTCATCCATGATAGCCAACCCAACAGCTAGCTTTGAATTATTTTCAATTGTTTGTGCTGACAATTGAGACTTTGTGTCTGAATCAGTTTCCACTCTACGTATAAGAGACCATGAGTAGCCGCCTTCTATTTCATTTTTGACACCAAGATACTTCTGTAACTTTTCGAAGAGCTGTAAAAAAAATGAAAGGACAATTTAAGGATATCGCTATTCAAAGAGAGAATGGACCAAGAATGCCAGAAAAATGCATTGACATCGAAATTGTTGAGCAAATACATAATAAGCATTTCACATTGTATAAATACAGAACTTGCAAGTTCTCACTCAAGACACAGATGATATAAAAGAATACACAAATAGAATCAGCCTTTACTGATAATATTCCACGTTAGAGTTCTGTAAGATGCACACACTACATATCGTAATGAGAAAAAAGAGGTCTAAGAAGAATAACATGATATTTTTACTGCACAAGAAGCTAATATATCGTAATGAGAAAAAAG
Organism: Physaria fendleri; assembly: GCA_036630335.1. NCBI lineage: Eukaryota > Viridiplantae > Streptophyta > Magnoliopsida > Brassicales > Brassicaceae > Physaria > Physaria fendleri. The sequence continues at coordinate 7,372,476 of CM071720.1, read as the reverse complement.
AGGTCTAAGAAGAATAACATGATATTTTTACTGCACAAGAAGCTAATAAGTTGCGATCTTGTCCTATGACATTTAAATGTCCAAAATCATCCTCTTCTGTCAATAAGAAGTAAACGGACCCAAAACTAAGAGAACAAATTACTGAGGAAAAAAGAGAAGTGAATACCTCTAAACACTGAGGCCCACAGAACGAAGAGGATGAACCAAAAGATTGAACCTTGTCAGCTTCCAATACACTCGTGCATGATTGGTGATCTACAAAAGGGCAATAAATTTTAAGTTAGATCATTATTGTTAACAATAGAACTTGATCTTAAGTTAAATCAACCTTAAAAACAAAAGAAAAATCTCACATCTTCTCTCACACATGCCGCAGGAAAGTAATGATAAAAGACTTCCATCCCCACTACCAGCTTCACCACAAAATTTGCATGTGCAATTTGGACAATGCCAATCACCCGGAGGAAGGACCTAGAATCAAAGCATGATACAAGTTCGTAAAATATACTCAAGAAATCAGAACGGACAGAGAGTTGAACTCAAAACCAAATAAAGGAAAGATTTTTTTAAGAAGGACAGACGATGTAAGAATTCACAGTAATTCATACCTGCAGACCTAGGCAGCTTTGATGGTATGTTGATGGACAACTATCGCAGCAAATCAGATCTCCACCATCTCCACAGATACCACAAGTATCATCATTTGGATCATCCCCGTCAGTGTCCACTTGATGGATACCAAGATTCGTAACATCTTTTTGCATATTCCAGGCTTTGAGTTGGCATTGAAGAAGAGAAACACCGGAGTCCAGATAAATATTTTGGAAAGGCTGACAAGACTTGCTCCCAGCATGAATTTCAAACCTGGAAACTGAGAGGATTTTACTGCAGCAACCACAATGAATTCCCTCTCCTGTTATCCGTCCCTCCAGCATCACCTTTGCACCTAAACGTTTCATGTACTGCACCTTTTGTCTTAGTTGGACAACTCCAGATTCAATCAACCAAGAGAGTAATGTCCTTTTCTCAGCGTATGCATTGAACCCGTCAAAAGCTGGATTCTTTTTATCCTTAGGACCACGATGTCCTTTTCTCAGCGTATGCATTGAACCCGTCAAAAGCTGGATTCTTTTTATCCTTAGGACCACGAACCAACAAAGTACATCTTTCAATTTTTTTGCTTTTTCGTCCATGTAAATAATGTGAACCTGATCTAGAGGATGGCTTTGCATTACTGGAAAATAAGGATCTTTTACTTTTCTTGTGTAAATCATCAGGATGGGTTCCATGTCTTCCTTTTTTTGTCGATTTGCCACCCAGCTGCAAGGATGAACGTATCCTCTCTTCAGGGATATCATTGTGGGCTTCTCCATCACTGTCGTTTTCACTATCACTACCAGTAGAATTTTTTTTCCCTTTATTTGCCATCTCAGTGGAGGTCTTTTTTGCCTTCCTTGCTAATTTGTTCACAATTTCTTTGGATACTGAAGCAACTGCAGCAGTAACTTTTCTAGGCGTGGCATCAATTTCCTCATCTTTTAACTGCTCCCGAAGGGCATCATACGCCTTAACTATTGACCAATAAGCTATTCCTGAAGGGTTTACATATACAGCATCCAGATATGTCCTTTTCTCAGCGTATGCATTGAACCCGTCAAAAGCTGGATTCTTTTTATCCTTAGGACCACGCACCAACAAAGTACATCTTTCAATTTTTTTGCTTTTTCGTCCATGTAAATAATGTGAACCTGATCTAGAGGATGGCCTTGCATTACTGTAAAATAAAGATCTTTTACTTTTCTTGTGTAAATCATCAGGATCGGTTCCATGTCTTCCTTTTTTTGTCGATTTGCCACCCAGCTGTATGGATGAACGTATCCTCTCTTCAGGGATATCATTGTGGGCTTCTCCATCACTGTCGTTTTCACTATCACTACCAGTAGAATTTTTTTTCCCTTTCTTTGTCGTCTCAGTCAGGGTCTTTTTTGCCTTCCTTGCTAATTTGTTCACAATATCCTCCGATACTGAAGCAACTGCTGCAGTAACTTTTCTAGGCCTGGCATCAATTTCCTCATCTTTTAACTGCTCCCGAAGTGCATCATACGCCTTAACTATTGACCAATAAGCTATTCCTGAAGGGTTTACATATACAGCATCCAGATACTTTGATTCCTCCTAGGTTTATATTCTATTGTCCATCCTGCATCAGTAAGCATTCCCTTAATCCGCTCACGTAATCTTTGCTTCTCTGTTCCACCACTTGCCCCTTCCTCTTCTTTCCTCTCTCACATCAAGTTTCACTGGTTCAGGAACCGTTGATTTTGATTTGGTATTGATCCCCTTTTTGGGTTTTGTAAACACTATTTTCCTCCTTTTTGATTTCCTCGACATGTCGCTCTCTTCTGAATCTGAATCATTGTCTACATTACTTGATTTCCTAAAGGTTGATTTTGCTACAACATCCTCGCGCCTTTGTGCCTTTTTAGAGCATGGTGGTCTCTCATGTAATTCTGCATCCTGGTGATTGATTGGTTCAGTAAGAGTGCTTGACTTATTATTGACCTTCACCTTCCTTGGTAAACCAGAATCTGATTCACTACTTGAATCTTCCTGCGACTTCATACTACTTGTGCCATTTACAAATGTGTTTCTCTTCTTATCAATCACACCATTCCTGCTCAATCCAGACTTTCCCATACTACTACTATCCACCCTTCTGGATGTAAAAGAGCTTGTCCATCCTGCATCAGTAAGCATTCCCTTAATCCGCTCACGTAATCTTTGCTTCTCTGTTCCACCACCACCCCTTCCTCTTCTTTCCTCTCTCACATCAAGTTTCACTGGTTCAGGAACCGTTGATTTTGATTTGGTATTTCCTCTTCTTTCCTCTCTCACATCAAGTTTCACTGGTTCAGGAACCGTTGATTTTGATTTGGTATCGATCCCCTTTTTGGGTTTAGTAAACACTATTTTCCTCCTTTTTGATTTCCTCGACACATCGCTCTCTTCTGACTCTGAATCATTGTCTACATTACTTGACTTCCTAAAGGGACACATCGCTCTCTTCTGACTCTGAATCATTGTCTACATTACTTGACTTCCTAAAGGTTGATTTTACTACAACATCCTCACGCCTTTGTGCCTTTTTAGAGCAGGGTGGTCTGTCATGTGTTTCTGCGTCCTGGTGATTGATTGATTCAGTAAGACTGCTTGACTTATTATTGACCTTCACCTTCATAGGTACACCAGAATCAGATTCACTACTTGAATCCTCTTTCGACTTCATACTACCTGTGCCATTTACAAATGTGTTTCTTTTCTTATCAAATACACCATTCCTGCTTGATTCAGACCTTCCCATACTACTATCAACCTTTCTGGATGTAAAAGAGCTTCTTCCGCTAACACCAACGGTGATTGATTGATTCAGTAAGACTGCTTGACTTATTATTGACCTTCACCTTCATAGGTACACCAGAATCAGATTCACTACTTGAATCCTCTTTCGACTTCATACTACCTGTGCCATTTACAAATGTGTTTCTTTTCTTATCAAATACACCATTCCTGCTTGATTCAGACCTTCCCATACTACTATCAACCTTTCTGGATGTAAAAGAGCTTCTTCCGCTAACACCAACACTGCCATTATCAAAACGTTTTCTCATCAAATTTGCACTATCAAACCCGTCGTATTCATCAAACTCAAATACATCTAACTTCTTCGTCTTCATCAAGCTTCCTGACGCCTCACTGTTCTTCCTCACATACCCATTCCGATCCCTCTTCTCCTTCTCTCCAAGGGTTTTAGAGTCAACGCTACTTCTCCGTGGTTGTAGTTTTATAGTCTCATCATCACTTGACTCAGAATCACTAAGTACCATTCTGGATCTCTTCTTATGAATATCAAGCCTAGTTCCAGTAGAAGACACAGTCCTACCAACCACACCACTCTTCTCCTTTTTCTTATGAATATCAAGCCTAGTTCCAGTAGAAGACACAGTCCTACCAACCACACCACTCTTCTCCTTTAAACTCCGAGGAGAATCAATCGCTTCAATCCGTGAACGCTTACCAGAACTACCACCTCGTTCCATAAACGATCACTAAACAAAAATCACAATCCTAATCCCGTAAAATCCAACACCAAATCAATAACGAAACACCTAAATCAATAATCTCACTACTCTATAAGTACCAAAAAACGCCTAAAAATATCCGGATCCGGTGTGAGAAACACGATAACTCCCGATCCTAATCGGAAAACAGAAAATATGATAACGAAGATTATCAGCAAATAATCCCGTAAAATCCAACACCAAATCAATAACGAAACACCTAAATCAATAATCTCACTACTCTATAAGTACCAAAAAACGCCTAAAAATATCCGGATCCGGTGTGAGAAACACGATAACTCCCGATCCTAATCGGAAAACAGAAAATATGATAACGAAGATTATCAGCAAACGAATCGTTAAGAATTGACGAAACAAGCTTGTAAGCTTAGAGAATCAACTATCGCCGGTTTCTTTAGCGGCCGAACAATGTAACTCCGCCGCGAAAAAAAAAAAAGAGGGAGGCGCAACGGAGCGGTACAAAAAGATGAGGAAACCAAAACTAAACTTTTTTATTTTTTCCATTTTTCTGATATATTTATAGTTAATCCATCCTTTTGGAAATTGTACCCTATAATTTTTTTATTTTGTCATTTAACCCCCTCAAGTGTGAAATCGATCACAATTAACTAATTAAGTGAATTTCTTAACAGTTTCGATTTATGGGCCGAGAAGTATACCATCAAAGCCCAACGAAATATTTATTTTTGCTAGAAAGATAGTACATGGGCTTTTATCTTTTAATAATTTTTATTTAATATCATAATAATATCTGTTTAAAAATTGTAATATTCTAAAAAGTAAAAACCATCTAAATTTAGATTTTTTTTCTATTTTACAAATAAAAAAAAAGATACAATATTATAGAAGGATTAGAATAGTAACACTGTAATATATAAGTTAAATTAAATTATAATTAGTATAAGATCTCTTGGGTATAATTCAAAAAATCAAATCTATGTATACCAAAACAAACAATATCATACTATATGAATAAAACAAATCTATTTATACCAAAAATAAATTAATGAGGACTTGTCTTTAAAAATTAAATCAAAATGGATAATAAAACTAAAGAGAAATGTGTTTTATTAGTTGCATTCATAAAAATGTATAATAATGAATTTTCTTTTGAGTAAATGATTGAAAATTTTCAAATGGTAATCAAACAAACACCACTAACTTAGAAATTATCATTGTTTCTTTGTCACAGTCCAAATTTCAAAATTTGAAAGAAGAAATAAAGGAGATAATGAAATCGAGTTTTCTAGGAGAGGTTTGGTAAAAATATGGAAGAAGTGTGTAGTAAGAAGACATGAGGGGTCACGTGAGTTGGTGTTGACAAAATGAGTCAGACCAATAAAATTATTAGTATTGTAACCAAAAGAACTCTTAAGTCAATTATTACTGTAATAATAATAATGTCACCACTATTTCTCCTCTTATAATATCATGATTCAGGAATATTTGTCGTCTGAAGTTTGCATGTCGATTAGTTACATTCAATTCTGACTCATGTTATTTTTGGCAGACTAAGGGGGGGAAAATGTTATATTGCATATTACTGTTTTTTTAGATCTTACTAATAACGTTGGGATTGCATTACATTATCCTTTAGAATTGGATTCATGCTCAAAGATGGTTAAAAATGCATAAAACAAAGATTTACGAGATCATTTAGATATGAAATTTACATTTAAGTGCGAATTTATAATCTAGAATAGCTCGATATGGAAAAAGCTCCTTGGTTTATTTGATAGCTTGAAACTGAATCTTAGTGGTTACAAAAGAGGAGTAGCTTTGACAACGTCGAAAGTTTTTTCAGAAGGGCGTCCGCAGGACCAGCCTATGAACCAAGCCACATAAGCAGTCGCTTATGGTCTTAGATTTTCTTTTACATATTTTGGATTCCATATTTTTTAATTTTATAGTATTATATATTAGTTTGTTTATAATTAGTGTGAAATTTTTGGTTGTCTTGTGGTTAAGTTGCATCTTTTATAAACTTAAAACCCAAGTTTGATTCTCTTGTGGTTAAGTTGCATCTTTTATAAACTTAAAACCCAAGTTTGATTCCTCTAAATGTAGGTATTTCTTTTTGGTTTTTTTAAAACATGAGCTTATTTCGAATCCCTATTATAATCGGGCTGGCACTGAACGCCCAACATATCTTCTGAAGACGGAATGCTTAGAGCTTAAGCCAGCGGTTAGAAAACTCCAAGGATCACCAAAACTCTGAACTCACAATGACCAAAGTAACACCTAAAATTAGAGCCGAGACCAAAACCTAAAAAAAAAGCTTAAAGCTAAAATTGAGAGGAGTTTGCAAAGGAAGTAACTTCAAAGAAAGTCTCATCCATAACAAGGATAGATGAGAACAACCAGAGCTTACCAACAAACACAGTAGCATATTAATATTATGAGTTTCAGTTCAAAAAAAAAAAATTAATATTATGAGTTAGATAATGTTAATTTTGGTCAAATGGTGTTAGGTTCATTGTAGTGTTATAAACTATTCATGATCCAAGTATTTTATTGAAAAAAAAAAAAAATACTATTGGTACTTACTTACTCCACACTTGATTTTTGATTGGATTAAATTTTAAAATAGATTGTTTTAAATTTAGGTAAATGAAATTTTGGTATTAAGAAAAGAAAAGTCACATATTAATTGTTTAGTGGCAATTAACTAATCATGATTATAGACGAGACGATGCGGGTCAGTTGGTACCGCGCCGCACCATACGATCAAAAAATCATGGGTTCGAGTCACCAAAGTGGAAACACTTAAAATGCGTTAAAAAAAAAAAACTAATCATGATTATATATGTACTGATGAAATCAAGATTTTGAACTAAAATAGAGTTCAAAAGGGTTTTGTCTACTATATATGCATGTAAGTTTATTTGAATTAAAGGTCATCACTTAATGATATACTCAAGGTTAAGTTTCATTTAAAATATAATAAGTGTGCTATAAATGAAAATAAAAACAAACATAATCATAGTTACTTTTTATCATGCGATTAATAATGAAAAGT
>CM071720.1:7353123-7365218 GCA_036630335.1 Physaria fendleri | reverse complement strand
TCTTATGAATATCAAGCCTAGTTCCAGTAGAAGACACAGTCCTACCAACCACACCACTCTTCTCCTTCAAACTCCGAGGAGTATCATTCGCATCAATCCGTGAGCGCTTACCAGAACTACCACCACGTTCCATAAACGATCACTACACAAAAATCACAATCCTAATCCCGTCAAATCCAAGACCAAATCAATAACGAAACACCTAAATCAATAATCTCACTACTCTATAAGTACCAAAAAACGCCTAAAAATCACCGGATCCGGTGTGAGAAATACGATAACTCCCGATTCTAATCGGAAAACAGAAAATATGATAACGAAGATTATCAGCAAACGAATCGTTAAGAATTGACGAAACAAGCTTGTAAGCTTAGAGAATCAACTATCGCCGGTTTCTTTAGCGGCCGAACAATGTAACTCCGCCGCGAAAAAAAAAAGAGGGAGGCGCAACGGAGCGGTACAAAAAGATGAGGAAACCAAAAACGAAACTTTTTTATTTTTTCCTTTTTCCTGATATATTTATAGTTAATCCATCCTTTTGGAAATTGTACCCCATAGTTCTTGGGTTTATCAATTAGGCCCTGATAGTGTTAAATTGATCTAAATTAAGCGAATTTATCGAAAAGGTAATGTTAATGGGCCAATGAAGTATAGCATCAAAGCCCAAACTCTATTTATTTTGCTAGAAAGATAGTCTATGGGCTTTTATTTATTTATTTATTTTTTTTTTTGTCATGAGGGCTTTTATTTATTTTTAATTACTTTTCAAGAATATATAATACTTAAGAATATATAATTTAATATACTATATATGAGATTATTGATGTCTTTTAAATGTGAACGAGTCAGAATGTTACTCAAAATTAAATTTAATCAATTTGTGGTGATGTTAAATAGTTTTGAAAATTGTAATATTCTAAAAAGCCTTCTAGACTTAGATTTTTTTCTATTTTATAAAATGAAAATAAGACACAATATTATCGAAAAATTAGCATAATAACACTGTAATATATAAGTTAAGTTCAATTATAATTAGTATAATATCTCTTGGATAGAATTCAAAAAACAAATCTATGTATACCAAAACAAAAAATATCATACTATATGAAGAAAAAAAAATCTATTTATACCAAAAATTAAATTCGTGAGAATTTATCTTTAAATTTATATAAAAATGGATGATAAAAACTAAAGAGAAATGTGTTTTATAAGTTGCAAAATGGATGATAAAAACTAAAGAGAAATGTGTTTTATAAGTTGCATATTTATAAAAATGTATAGTCTTGGACCAATTTTTCTTTTGAGTAAATGATGAAAAATTCAAAGGGTAATCAAACAAACACCACTAACTTAGAAATTATCATTGTTTCTTTGTCACAGACCAATTTCAAAATTTGAAAGAAGAAATAAAGGATGATAATGAAATCGAGTTTTCTAGGAGAGGTTTGGTATGGAAGAAGTGTTTAGTAAGAAGACATGAGGGGTCACGTGAGTTGGTGTTGACAAACTAGGAGAGGTTTGGTATGGAAGAAGTGTTTAGTAAGAAGACATGAGGGGTCACGTGAGTTGGTGTTGACAAATTGAGTCAGACCAATAAAATTATTTGTTTTGTAACCAAAAGAACTCTAAGTCAATTATTACTGTAATAATAATAATGTCACCACTATTTCTCAATCTCTTCTCTGATAATATGATAATTCAGGAATATTTGTCGTCTGAATTTTTGCATGTTGCTTAGCAACGTTATATTCTGATTCATGTCGGGGGGTTTTGGTTTTTCACATTAGAGGAAAAAATGTTATATTTTAAATTTAATTTTATGAGTTAGATAATGTTAATTTTGGTCAAATGGTGTTAGGTTTTTCGTAATGTTATAAACTATTCATGAATCATGATTCACGTCTAATATTCCAAAAAAAACACTATTGGTACTTACTTACTCCACACTTGGATTTTGATTGGATTGAAATTGTATGTAAAGTTATTGTGATTTAGTCTCTGTTAGCACAACAGTTTCTTGTAATCACAGGTTATCATAGGTTAGTGAGCTGGTTTTAGTTTGGAGTCGGTCTGATTCATAAGTGGTTTATTCTTCCCATAGTTTTTCGGTTTAGTTTTCAAAATTGGTTTAATCTTGTACCAGAGTCTATATAAACTTTGTTTTCAACTCCGTTAAGTTGGAGAGTTTTTTTACCGAACTTCAAGTTTTCTTTTCTCCTTTCTGATGACCCCATTCGATTCTCCGAGGTTGGATCAGTCCAGCCAGCTTACTCAGAAAGAAACAAAGATCCATATTTAACACACCTAAGTTGTGGATCAATAAGCTGAAAGTTGTAACAGAAATTTAAATTAATATTTACTTAGGCAAATGAAATTTGATCTCAAGAAAATTTTGGTATTAAGAGAAGAAAAGTTATATATTAATTGTTCACGTTGTATAAACATTTTAAATATTTGCTTTGTGGCAATTAACTAATGATGAAATGAAGATTTTGAATTAAAATAGAGTTTATCATGGTGTACGATTAAAAGGGGATTATTAACTATGCATGGAAGTTTATTTGAATTAAAGGTCGTCACTTAATGATATACTTAAGGTTAAGTTTCATTTTAATATAATTATAAGTCTGCTAAAATGAAAAAAAAACAAACAAACATAATCATAGTTACTTTTTATCATGCCATTAATAATGAAAAGTTTGAACTTAACTCAAAGTCATCTCCTTGTTTATTATAGTTTTTATATCTGTTGTCAAATAATATATTTATGATTTTTTTTTTCTTCCAAAAACATTGGTAGATTCAAATACAAGAAACAAGATCACATCACTTGTAATAAAATTAAATAAATTCAAATACAAGAAACAAGATCACATCACTTGTAATAAAATTAAATAAGCACACTTTTATTTTATATAACTAAGTTGATTTTTATATATATATTTCATCAAACTATTTGTTCACGGGATTTTTCTTCTTTTTTTCCTTCAGCTTTTTATCTGTGCATGCTTTTTTGTTTCTTTATTGGTTTTCAAATTGAAATAAGTAGGTTTTTTATTTTTTCAATTATTATTATTATTATTTATTAGTATTGAAAAGTTGCAGAGTCATATAGAAAATTGTATTGTGTAGAACATGATCCAACTATTAGACTACAAAATTCTGTAAATTTGAATTATACTTATCACATTTATAATTTATATGTTTTGAAATGATTCATTGCTGAAACACACACAAGAGTCCACTCCACTGCATTATATACTTTTGAAGGTACATTTTTGATTTTTGATACGAATATTTTGATTTGTTACTGTTAACTGTCAAAAAAACTGAGTCTTCTGATATGTCGTTTCTATATTTAAGATAAAAACTGAGTCTTTCTATCTTATCAAATATTTTACTTTACTTTAAATTTTTATAATTTGTACCTTTGTCAGTTATACTGTTGTTTTTATCAGAAGAATGGTACCATCACTATTGGCCATTCTATTTCGAAAATTCAGAAAATAATTCACACTATATTCTAATGATCGATAAGGCCATTCACAAAAACAACCAAATTTTAAACCTAGACTTGGTGGAGAAATATTAGATATAAAATCAGTGTCAACATGCTCTACCTAATAAATTAACTGTTCAATTTATAATACTTTTTGCAAACAAAATTACTGATAATAAGTTTACTAGAAATCGAAAAATTCCTGTCGTTTTTCTGTCGGAAATCAAACATCATAATATCTTTAAAATCCAGTTGTAACATTTTCTCATAAATTAAATGGAATATCATCACAATTCCGCTGAAAAATCAATCGTAAAATTGTTGAAAATTCATCACTATATAATTAGTGAAAATTTTATCAACCATTTCTAACAGACCATTCATTTTGATCGGAAAATAGTCGGAATTCACATTTTCTAACGGATTTCCGTCTACTTTTTTTCGTCTGAAAACATCCCCATTTTTGTAGTGAATATAAATATATAATTTCTAAATAGTTTATTGACTTATACTGTATATTAACATATGAAAATATCATAGCCACCCTTTACTTATTGGAGCTTTGCACCTTAAGTTAAAGATGGTACTAATCAAACTTTAATTGGTCCGATTCTTGCTTTATGTTTTTTTTGTCGTTGCTTGTTGTGTTCTTTTATAAATCAATTGCATTAACTATCTTTAAAACTTTTTTGTCGTTGCTTGTTGTGTTCTTTTATAAATCAATTGCATTAACTATCTTTAAAACTACTTAATTAAAGTAGATATTTAATGTTAAATCTGCGTATTTACTACATCAGGAGACAAAAGAGGTGTAAATTAAATTCAATACATAGCACGAGAGACCATCAGCCCAATCAAGTTATTTATTGACCTTTTCATGTTTCCTCTTTTAAAGCCTGTCATGTACTAAAGAGAATCAATGAAGATGTTTCTGTTTTTAACATTTCTGATTATTATTATCCCTTTTTAACGTAAATAATGTTGTTTTTAATAACGTAAGATACAATGTAATATTATATCACAACCAATGAAAGAAACAAAATAATATCTACCAGAAACTTTTTTTTTTGTGTCAAACACGTATTTTGTTTTATAATCCAACAATTATACGTTTGTTGTAAACTTTTAAAGCTAATATAAGATTCGTAATTTTCAACAGAGTGAGTGAGAAAAGATTGATGTGATCAAAATTAAAGCTTTTTTAAAAACTATTACAAGTTCAACGAGATTTAAATAAAGTAGAATCCTTTGTAATAATTTCTGTTCCAACGGGCAAAAGCTGCCTCTATGTTATTATACAACATTTGACCTCTTTTTAATTTTCTTTTTATCCTTTATATAAGTTTATTTATTTAAAAAAATTTCTATTCCTGTTTTTTAGAGTTTTCACATAGAAAATAATTATTTAATTATCATTATAATTATGATTTAAACCTTGACTATTTTTAACAACAAGTAACCAATACATTTTTTTTTTTTTTTTTTTTTTTTTTTTTTTTGAAATGCTCACATCCATAAGTCATAACCATGAAAATATAAAATATAAAGAATTAAATTTTGTGAAACAGTAAAATAAACAAGAAAATCAATTATTTAGGAATAGAGTAAGTTCTCTTTATTATCATGAAATGAGTTTTTTATTAACTAAATACGATTTTTTTCATGAATGAGATATTTTTCAAAATCTAAGATAATCTATATAGTATTCAGTTTGAATTATATTATCTCAATAATATTTTCTAATTTATTCATTTTCTAAAAAAACATTAGAAGTCATTTTTACTATAATACGTTTATTTATCGTTGACAATTTATTTTATTAGTATTACATATTTTTAAGTAATATAATTAAAGTATTGAAGACATGACCATGACCTGGACATATGTGCTTTGCGTAGCATTAACGGCGTCACCTTCCGTTATATCTCCTTCCCAAAATATATACAAACGAATCTCTTTCTCTCTTTCTCTCACACACCATTTCAATCACTTCAATTTTTTTCAAAACTCTTTTTTATTTCTTTCTTCTCCCTCTTCTCTCGCTTGAAGAACAAGCTTTACTACTACATTTCATTTACAACGGTCTAATTAAAAAGAAACATTCTTACTGTTCATATATCTCGAAAAATGGGGAACAAAGATCATCATGTAACAGTAGAGAAAGATGACAAAGTTGAAGCTGTTCTTCATCTTCTTCGTAAACATTCTCCTCTTACTCTTAAACAGGTTTGTTTGTTGATACACTATTCATTACTTCTTTTTTTCATTGTTTCAACAGTTTTTTGTAAGAATAAAGATTTGTTTTGTTTTGTAACAGGAGAAGTTTTGTAACAGAGCTTGTGTTGGGAGATTCTTGAGAATAAAAGGAGATAATGTTAAGAAAGCAGCTAAACAGTTAAAGTCTTGCCTTTCTTGGAGATCTTCTCTTGGCATTGGTACATCTCTTTCTCTATTCTTAAACTGTACATATACACCCACAAATACTATATCTATTTATCAAAATATGTATACACTAATTAACTAATATTCATTTACGAAAATAAAAATACGAGAGATTTACAAAACGAATTATATTTTATAAAATATATTCATGAGTTTTGGGTTAAATTAAAACAATTTTTTTCTATAAAATATGGAAAGTCATAGTTCATTAAAGTATTTTTGAGTGTGTTTAGACCGAATTAAAAAATTCAAAAATACATACGGTATGTTTTAAATCGTAAGGCTGCAGAATTCGTAATTTTTGAAAATGGTGTAAAATATTTTTAAAAATAATGAAAAAATAGAGGATAAAAACATAAAGATTAAAGCAAGCATGTAGTGTGTATCATAGAGATAATAGATTAGATTTGTGTTTTCCAAAAAAAAAAAAAATTAGATATTGGTAGCTAGTGGTTATAGTTTTTGTATTTATATTTTGTTTTTATATTTTGTTTTCCAAAAAAAAAAAAAATTAGATATTGGTAGCTAGTGGTTATAGTTTTTGTATTTATATTTTCTTTAATGTAATTACAAAAAAAAAACATAAAGATTAAAGCAACCATGTAGTATGTAATAGATTTGGTTAGCTAGTGGTTATAGTTTTTGTATTTGTATTTTTTTGTGTAATTAGAGAAAAATAAAAACATACGTTTAGTTGCTTTTTTTTTGTTTCTCGGGTTTTGATATGTCCCATGTTTGAAACATCGAGCGTTAAAGTGAATATACACTCATTATGACACCCACTTCTTTTTTTTATTTTATTTGTTAACTTCTTACATTTAATTTTTCAAGATTCAAAATAATATTATTATAATAATTACAGATAGTTTGATCGCCGATGAGTTCACGGCGGAGCTAGCTGAAGGTCTTGCTTATGTCGCTGGTCTTGACGACGAATATAGACCTGTTTTGGTAAATGTTTTTGATGATTTTGTTTTAATTAAATTTATTTCATAACCAAAACTTAATTTAATATCTTTTTTTTATATAGGTTTTTCGTATTAAACAAGATTATCAGAAGCAACATACGATGAAACAGTAAGTATAAACTGCACAAACAAAATAAAATTAAAAACATCAATAATATATTGAGAATTCTGAGTAATATTCATTGATTTTTGTAGGTTGACTCGTTTGGTTGTATTTACATTAGAGGTAGCAATCTCAACTATGTCAAGAAACGTCGAACAATTTGTCATCCTTTTCGATGCTAGTAAGTTCTTTCTCTCTCTTTTTATATTAATAACAAAAAAAAAAAGATTCAAAATAAAGGGGCAAAAATATAAAAGAATCAAAATATGGTAAAATATTTTATTTAGTCTTCTTATCTTTAATGGAAATATTGTAAGTTGGTAAAAATTGGGGACCGGGACATGTCGGTATTCCGGCAAGAAAGTGGGAAAGATAACGATTTGAAAATGTCCGTAGTTGTCCCTGTAGAGTCACACTCACAAACATCACAATCTCAATTATTGAGGGTAGTTTCGGCATTTACTTATATCAATCTTCTACATTTTTTTGTTTCAGTTCAGTACTTCTGATAGTACTCTTTAAGCTTTTACATTAACTTCACATAGTAGCACCACTTTCATTAACCAAAGTTTTTATTTAATGTTTTTGATTTTGCAGGCTTCTTCAAATCAGCTTCAAGTTTCATGAACATTCTTGTGACTACACTCAAGATTGTTGCAGAGTATTATCCTTGTCGTCTTTACAAAACCTTTGTCATTGATCCTCCTTCTCTTTTTTCTTACCTTTGGAAGGTACATTTCTACATTATTCAATAATTTATATAATTATGATTTAGTTAAAAACACTCCATTTTAAAAATTATATATTAGTTTTGTGTTTTAAATGTTATTGTATAGGATTCATCTAATTAAAAAATAATAAATAATATATTAGTTTTGTGTTTTAAATGTTATTGTATAGGATTCATCTAATTAAAAAATAATATTACAAAATATAAATTATTTTAAATATTTGTATAAAAACACAACACAAGCGCGTATATCTCACCGCTTAATGCTCGTTCTTTTTCTTTTGCGTCACCGGCACTTCCAAGGAGAAGCTTCTTTGCTTCTACTCCTATGCCAGCTAGGACGACAGACCGTCACTCTATCGGAACCTTACGTGACCCGCGGATACCTCGTCCGTCTTTTTTTCAATCTCCGGCGGTTTTTTTCCGGAGAGAGGCGCATGTTAGTAAAAGTGAGAAGCCACGAGATTTGTTTGTTCGGTTTTTGAAGTTTTATCGTAGACCGTACGATGAGATGACTTATAGGTCAAAGATGAGACCACCTCTAGGTGGTCTTGTCTCTATTGTTTCAACTCAGATAAAACGTCGCCACGTGTCATTATCTCAACGGTTCTAAACTCAAAACACTATCAAAGTACTAGTAGTATATAACTTTTGCCCTGATTTTTTTCTTTTCAAGTGTATTATTTCTAATAATTTTGATTTAATTCAGCAATATTTTTCTTATAAATTTGAATTTTGAATGTTTTGTATCAAGGTTATTTATTTGAAGCTTTTGAATAGATAATGATTTGTATTAATTATTACATGGCCACATTTTAGGATAATGTAAAAAAAAAAAAAAAAGACAACGTGGTCGTGTAATGTAAAAAAAAAAAAAAAAGACAACGTGGTCGTGACGGAGAAAGACTTATTGGGAAAATTCAAAAGAGAACATGCGTTGTTACTGTTTCTTTATTTGTTAGAGGCTTACATATACATGTGACCCCATTATTTTATAATCATATGATATAAGAAAAAGCAAACCGTTGACAAAACAGCTGTTTGGTGCAATAGAAAGAAGAGAAAAGTTTTAAATTTCTTGTAGTAGTTAAAAAAATGAAAAGGCTGTGTAAACAGTTAAAGTTTTTTTCATCTATTTTAGGTATAAGTCAAAGAGACATTTCAAAGATTCCAAAATATATTTTCACTTGCTTACGTAGAGGAAAGCTCTGAGCTATGCATGCAATTTATAAACATTTTCTTTGATAGAAACAATTTATAAAACTAGTAATGTAGGAGCTATGCATGCAATTTATAAACATTTTCTTTGATAGAAACAATTTATAAAACTAGTAATGTAGTAAACTTAGAATCAGTTTTAACAATTTTAATTATCTATTAACCATGAGCGGATGCGAGACAAATACCTGCCAATTTTAATATGTTTGGTATTTGTCCCGTACAGTTCGGATATTTAATATTTTGGTTCTGTATTTATATTTGGTTGAAGAGATTTGGTCTAACGATATTTTTTTTCAAAATTTCAAGATTTGCGGAATATTTGTTCCATCATGGACATTTACAAATAACGATTAATGTGTTTTTAGTGGATAACAAGTATTTTTGGCATAATGTGTTTACTTATGGATAATGAGCATTTTTTATGAATAATACATGACTGATAATAAGTGAAGGATATAGAACGAGTAACAAAACAAACCTTCTGCATTGATATTTGATTTGGTATTTGCAAGTAATAAAAAGAGGTTTGATATTTGACTTGTTGTAACCTGGTTTTACAATGCAAGGGCGGGTCGGGTCGAACGGGTACCTGTGCCCAACTATTAGTTTTGGGTATTACCATTTAACACTAGCAGAAAAACGGGTACCTGTGCCCAACTATTAGTTTTGGGTATTACCATTTAACACTAGCAGAAACACACAAACATATGGTTTAATGGTTTTTAGCTAGTTTCCACATTACTTTACTCAGCGAGTTTCAGTATGTGTTGGGAATATGTGTCAATTCTATAGATTTTTTATGTCTTGTAGTGGTTGTGTGTATATGAAGACTGTTGCATTATAATATAAAGTTTCTGGTTGGATTGGATGTGTGTATATGAAGACTGTTGCATTATAATATAAAGTTTCTGGTTGGATAGTATTATAATCTTAATAAATAGTTAATGTATTTCATAGAAATGAGTAATATGTCTTGGAGTAATTGTCGTCATTGCCTCAAGGTTTATACAAATATCACATTTTCTGAACGACGTATCTTGGGGTTAGGCATTTTCTATTTGGAATCTTGTTTACAAAATTTATCCATGTATAATTATTATGTATTTTCTAGCATAATTTTCGGGGTATTTTAATATTGAGATTTGTGTTTTTTTGCATGGGAAAAATAATTTTTTAAGACAGACGAACAACAGTTCATTTAAGACTTCTCTTGACTTTTATTCTTTGTCAGTTTCTGTAGTAATGAGTTCTTATTTGTCCCTTTCGTTTGTTACTTTTTGCGGCAATGCTCCCAAATTTATTTCGTCTTTTATACAAAAACCATTTTTTGAACCATTATTTAGATTTGGGTCATATATTATACAGTCAAACATTGACTTATTTTTCACTAAGAAGACTAAACGGGCTTTGAGCTATGATGCGTAAGGCCCAATATGATCTCATTTCGGTCAACCTTTTTTCGTAAGTCAAAGATTTTTCTTCTTTTTGTTTCCAATAACGTTTTTGGATTTAAAACCTTTGGAACATTATTAGTCTCTATCCCAAATCTCTCATCGCAGATTCGATCTCTCATCACCATAGGAGAATTCAAAAATGGAGGTCGAGTTGAAGGCATTGCTCGATGATCTTGATGTTCTAGAGAAATCTCTCTCAGATCCGTCTCAAATCCACAAGGTGTGTTTGGGTTTTTACTTCAAATCCTTGTTTTTTTTTATCGAAATTCATTTGAATTTGATTTAGCGTAACAATTTCTCCCAAATTCTATTGATACTTGAATGTTCACATGCATTGGTGTTTACGAGTGTAACAATTTCTCCCAAATTCTATTGATACTTGAATGTTCACATGCATTGGTGTTTACGAGTTTCATCTGTATTTGATTATCTGGCTCTGGAATCTAAGAATTGCCTGTATCTTGATGATAATGTTGTCACTTTTTTTTTTGTGATGATTATTTTGCAGCTCCGATCACATGTCAAAAACCTAGCGACTCTGTCTAAATGTAATCCTCACCGGCGTTCTAAAGTCGAGGTCTTTCTTTGCATTTTGTATTATTCACCAAATTTCTTCTGATTCTGAAGTTGACTGTATAATCGTCTTTAGAAACGCTTCTGATCTCAAGTGAAACGTCTATTTGCAGGAATTAAGCTCGGAGGTTGTAGATAGTAATCCTTACAGTAGGCTTATGGCACTTCAAAGGATGGGTATTGTGGAAAACTATGAGAGAATAAGAGAGTTTTCTGTCGCCATTGTTGTCTGTGTTTCTCTCCTTCTTTCTCTATTTGTTTACACAACTAAGTTTGTGCGTTCATTAATCTATATACATGGATTCTTTATCATTGACAGGGAATTGGTGGCGTTGGAAGTGTTGCTGCTGAGATGTTGACCAGATGTGGTATTGGTCGTCTTTTGTTGTATGATTATGACTCTGTGGAACTAGCTAACATGAACAGACTGTTTTTTCGACCTGATCAGGTACTCAATTCTCATTGATTTTTACTATGTCTTTTCATCAAGTTAGTATTTTTTTATGATCTCCTGATTATGGTGACTATAGGTTGGTATGACAAAGACTGATGCTGCTGTTCAGACCCTTTCAGAAATAAACCCTGACGTAGTACTTGAAGTAAGTCTTGTACTTGATGATGTTTATTACATTTGGTACTAGTTTAATGGCCATTTAAATCATAGTTACTGGAAACTAAGTAGAACGGATGTGTCCCAATTGGATCTGTTCGGGTAACTTTGTTATTTTTGCTGTCTACTGCGGAAAATTATTAGTTTCCACCTACATAATTCTTAAGAGTCATTAATTTATGATATTACTATTTTCCTTCTTCTAGAGTTTCACAATGAACATAACAACAGTGCAAGGCTTTGAAACATTCACGTCAAGCTTGACGAACAAGACCTTTTGTCCTAGCAAAGAGGGCAATGGTGTGGACCTTGTTTTGAGTTGTGTCGATAACTATGAAGCAAGGATGGCTGTAAACCAGGTAGCTGTTCATACTTATTTGAAAAAGGACTTTTTGATCAAACATTCTACATGATTCGATTTGTTACTCCGTTTATGAATGGAAAATAGATAAAAATTGAGTTTATTCTTTGACATATAGGCATGCAATGAGTTAC
>CM071720.1:7332205-7346962 GCA_036630335.1 Physaria fendleri | reverse complement strand
CTGCGAATACCCTTAAAGTACTTGGGCATCAATAAAGGAAGGATAATTGTCTCCCCAACTAGCCTTTTAGCTTCAGACAAACCTGCAACATCATTCCAACTGACACCACCAGGACTTGAGTCCAACACTTCCCTTTCAAGCCTAGCAGCCAGGTCTTGATGAGGACCCTTATACACTCCCCTTTTCCCCACTTTTTCCACCCTTTTTTCCACCCTTTTCTCCACTTTTTCCACCCTTTTATTCATTTTTTCTAATAATTGACCAACCAATATTATACCACCACCAATCAAAGGTACAACTAGACTCTCCTCCTGCAACAAAATTTCCAAAGAAAATTGATCTAGACATGCGATAGAAAAAAAAAAACTGAACAATGGCAAAACTAAAATCATTCAATTTATCAGAGGACAAAAGAGTCGTCACCCACCGCCATGGAAGCCTTATAATAAATTGATTGATAAATCTAATCTCTCAGATTCAGAACGCAAGAAGGCAATATCTAGGGTTTTTTGGATTATAATCAAGCAAACTTGGAGTGCAATTTACTTTGGCGAGAGAGCTAATTAGTTTATAATCTAGGAATCGACGAAACAGCTTGTAAGCTTAGAGAACCCACTAACGCCGGTTTCTTCAAACGGCCGAACAATGTAACTCCGCCGCGAAAAAAGAGGGAGGCGCAACGGAGCGGTACAAAAATATGAGGAAACCAAAACTAAACTTTTTTATTTTTTCCATTTTTCTGATTTATTTATAGTTAATCCATCCTTTCGGAAATTGTACCCCATAGTTCTTGGGTTTATCAATTAGGCCCCTATAGTGTTAAATCGATCTAAATTTAGTCAATGAAGTATTGTATCAAAGCCCAAATACTAATTATTATCTATGGGCTTTATTCTTTTAATTATTTTTATTTAATATCATTCAATAATATTATGGATATATTCAATCTGTAATTTAAAAAAATATTTTTTTAAAAAAATTAAGCATGATCCTTAATATATATAAATGTAAACAAGTCAGATGTTACGTAAAATTAAATTTAATCAATTTATGGTGATGTTAAATAGTTTTGAAAATTGTAATATTCTAAATGCCGTCTAGACTTATTCTATTTTATAAAATGAAAATAAGATACAATATTATCGAAAAATTAGCATAATAACACTTCAATATTACATTTTAGGATAATGTAAAAACAAAAAAAAAGACAACGTGGTCGTGACGGAGAAATACTCATTGGGAAAATTCAAAAGAGAACATGCGTTGTTACTGTTTATTTATTTGTTAGAGGTTTACATATACATGTGACCCCATTATTTTATAATCATATGATAGATATAAAGCTACATATACATGTGACCCCATTATTTTATAATCATATGATAGATATAAAGCAAACCGTTGACAAAACAGCTGTTTTGTACAATAGAAAGAAGAGAACAAATTTAAAATTTCTTATATTAGTAAAGAAAATGAAAAGACAGTGTAAACAGTTAAAGTTTTTTCATCCATTTTAGATAAAAGTCAAAGGGACATTTCAAGATTCCAAAATGTATTCAGTTGCTTACGTAGAGGAAAGCTTTGAGCTATGAAACTTTATAACTAATATAAATGTAAATTAGGGTGTAATTTATAACAGTTTTAGGCATGTATATTAATTTTAATTATACAATTATACATATGGTTATAGCTAGTTTGGACACTACTTTAGTCAGCGAGTTTCAGTTTTGTGATTGGAATGTGTGTCAATTCTTCTGTTTTGTAGTGCTTGTGTGTATATGAAGATTTAAGAGTGTTGCATTATAATATAAAGTTTCTGATTATAAGCTAAATTATATTATTATAAACTTGTAAGAAATAGTTAGTAAATTTATTTCATAGAAATGAGTAATATGTCAATTAACAAAAAAAAAAAAAGAAAAAAAATGAGTAATATGTCTTGGAGTAATTGTCGTCATTACATCAAAAAAAAAAAAAAAAAGAAAAAAAATGAGTAATATGTCTTGGAGTAATTGTCGTCATTACATCAAGGTTTATATAAATATCACATTTCAGAATTACGTATCTTGGGTTTAGGTATTTTCTATTTGGAAGCTTGTTTACAAAATTTATCCAATTATATTTTATATGTATTTTCCTGCATAATTTTCGGGGTATTTTAATTTATTTTGTTTTACTATTGAGATTTGTGTTTTTTTTTTTGCATGGGAAAAATAATTTTTTAAGACAGACGAACAACAGTTCATTTAAGACTTCTCTTCGACTTTTATTCTTTGTCAGTTTCTGTAGTAATGAGTTCTTATTTGTCCCTTTTATTTGTTACTTTTTGCGGTATGTTCCCAAATTTAATTTCGTCTTTTACACAAAAACCATATTTTTTGAAATAAATTAAAAAAATATTTATATTTGGGTCATTTACTATTATACATTACTGGTCAAACATTGACTTATTTTCACTAACAGTGTCGAAATGTTGTGTTTTTTTTTTTTGGGTTGTAAGAAGATTGAATGGGCTTTGGGCTATGATAATTAGGCCCAATATGATCTACAATATTCTTAATTAATGTCCTTCTCATTTCGGTCAACCTTTATTCTTTAAGTCAAAGATTTTTTTCTTGTTTTTGTTTCCAATAACGTTTTTGGAACACTAAGTCTCTCTCTCTCAAATCTCTCATCGCAGATTCGATCTCTCATCATCTCTAGAGAGTTGAAAAATGGAGGTTGAGTTCAAAGCATTGCTTGATGATCTTGATGTTTTGGAGAAATCTCTCTCAGATCCGTCTCAAATCCACAAGGTATGTTTATGTAGTTTTTACTTCCGATCTTCGTTTTTATCGAAATTCATTTGAATTTGCTTGTTACTCAAAAAATTTAGGGTTTATCGATTATGATATCAGTTCGAATTCTATTCACATGCATTGGTGTTTACGAGTTTCATCTGTATTTGATCATCTGGCTCTGGAATCTAAGAATTGCTTGTATTTGATAATAATGTTGTGATGATTATTTTGCAGCTCCGATCACATGTCAAAAACCTAGCGACTCTGTCTAAATGTAATCCTCTGCGGCGTTCTAAAGTCGAGGTCTCTCTTTGCATTATATATTATTCACCAAAATTCTTCTGATTCTGAAGTTGACTGTATAATCGTCTTTAGAAACGCTTCTGATCTCAAGTGGAATGTCTATTTGCAGGAATTAAGTTCGGAGGTGGTAGATAGTCAAGTGGAATGTCTATTTGCAGGAATTAAGTTCGGAGGTGGTAGATAGTAATCCTTACAGTAGGCTTATGGCACTTCAGCGGATGGGTATTGTGGAAAACTATGAGAGAATAAGAGAGTTTTCTGTAGCCATTGTTGTCTGTGTTTCTCTCCTTGTTTCTCCATCTGCTTATTCAACTAAGTTTGTGCGTTCATTAATCTATATACATGGTTGTCAGGGAATTGGTGGTGTTGGAAGTGTTGCTGCTGAGATGTTGACCAGATGTGGTATTGGTCGTCTTTTGTTGTATGATTATGACTCTGTGGAACTAGCTAACATGAACAGACTGTTTTTTCGACCTGATCAGGTACTCAATTCTCATTGATTTTTACTATGTCTTTTCATCAAGTTAGTATTTTTGTATGATCTCCTGATTATGGTGACTATAGGTTGGTATGACAAAGACTGATGCTGCTGTTCAGACCCTTTCAGAAATAAACCCTGACGTAGTACTTGAAGTAAGTCTTGTACTTGATGATGTTTATTACGTTTGGTACTAGTTTAATGGCCATTTACATCATAGTTACTGGAAACTAAGTAGAACGGATGTGCCCCAGTTGGCCAATTGGATTTGTTGGGATAACTTTGTTATTTTTGCTGTCTACTGCAGAAAATTATTAGTTTCCACCTACATAATTCTTAAGAGTCATTAATTTATGATATTACTTTTTTCCTTCTTCTAGAGTTTCACAATGAATATAACAACAGTGCAAGGCTTTGAAACATTCACGTCAAGCTTGACGAACAAGACCTTTTGTCCTAGCAAAGAGGGCAATGGTGTGGACCTTGTTTTGAGTTGTGTCGATAACTATGAAGCAAGGATGGCTGTAAACCAGGTAGCTGTTCATACTTATTTGAAAAAGGACTTTTTGATCTAACATTCTACATGATTCAATTAGTTACTCTGTTTATGAATGGAAAATAGATAAAAATTGAGTTTATTCTTTGACATATAGGCATGCAATGAGTTACGTCAAACATGGATGGAGTCAGGTAAATAATAATTCTTATATGTACTTCTTTTTTATTTTCTGAAAATGTATGATTTCTATTTTTGATAACAAAGAAGGTGCTATTTTGTTCAGGTGTATCCGAAGATGCTGTTTCAGGTCACATACAGCTTTTGGTTCCCGGTGAAACTGCTTGTTTTGCGTGTGCACCTCCCCTGGTATGGTTTTTTTTTTCCTTTTTATATCACCCTTGCACTCTAGCCTATCATATGTTGCCTTAACGCTTGAGCAATGTATCAGTCTGAGTACTCGTGATTTCAAGGATCATGTGATCCAGGGTAACTTTTAATACTACGTTTTCATTTCCTCCTAACAATCTCTTTATTATTTTGTGTTAGGTCGTGGCATCTGGGATTGATGAACGGACATTGAAGCGAGAAGGGGTCTGTGCTGCATCTCTGCCAACTACTATGGTAATTTGTTTCTAGTTATTTTGTTTATTTAAGCCGGTCTATGTTCTAAGCCTCTTTGTTTAATTGTCAATTCAGGGTGTTGTGGCGGGACTACTGGTTCAAAACTCACTCAAGTTCTTACTCAATTTTGGTGAAGTTTCTGCATACTTGGTAAAAGGCTTAACTTCATCCAGCTCTCCTCACAATTTAACACTTTGATGGTTTATCCCAGAATCATTATCATTTGAATAAGCTGAAGCTTACTAGGTTTTTTTTCACTTCCTATTACTTCATCCCACAGGGTTACAATTCATTGAAGGATTTTTTCCCAACTATGAAAATGAGACCAAATCCACAATGCTCGAACTCAGCATGTCTAGAGCGGCAGGTAACTACAAAACTATCTCAGCTCGTCTTTGTTTTTCCACCTTTGTTTTCCATCAACTTCTGGTAAAAAAATGAAAACCCAAAATGCAGAAAGAATACATGCTTGCGAAACCAGAAAGGGATGCTGCTGCTAAAGCTAAGATGGAAGCAGATGCATCCGCAACTACTAATGAAGGTCCACTCCATGATGATAATGAGTGGAACATAAGGTAAATGCAGAAAGAATACATGCTTGCGAAACCAGAAAGGGATGCTGCTGCTAAAGCTAAGATGGAAGCAGATGCATCCGCAACTACTAATGAAGGTCCACTCCATGATGATAATGAGTGGAACATAAGGTAATTAATAACCTAGTGAATCAGTTAAAAATCTAAATATGTGTTACTTGGATCATATCTGCTGATGTGTTCATGTCTTTTTGTAAGTGTTGTGGATGATGAAAATGAGAAGGTTGCTACTACAAAAGCTGTCTCAAGTTTAGGTAATCTCAATTTGTGGAGTCTCTGTGCTATCTATCGAAAAATGTATCAAATTTGTGTCTGCTGCTGGTTAACTAAATCGATATTGTGTTATAAAACTTATTTATAGATACATTGCCCGAAGGGCTTACTCGGGAGCTTCCAGTTGCAGATGGTTATAAAACTTATTTATAGATACATTGCCCGAAGGGCTTACTCGGGAGCTTCCAGTTGCAGATGAGTATGAGAAAAGAATAGGAATAGCCTCAGGGTCAGAAAGAGAAACAGAGGAAGAAGATGACCTTGAAGATCTAAAAAAACAGCTTGAAGCTCTTAATGCTGCTTGAGTTTAACAAAGTTATACTTAAAAAACAGAGGCTACAAACAAAAAAACAGCTTGAAGCTCTTAATGCTGCTTGAGTTTAACAAAGTTATACTTAAAAAACAGAGGCTACAAACAAATGCAATGGTGTAAAAGAGTTTTGAGGTTTGATACAACTTTTTGATTCATTTATAACTTAGCAAAGAAATAGTTATACTGATGATAAGCGACCAAGGTCCGTGGATATGCAGGTGAAGAAAAAAAATAAGAAGGACAAAAGAAGCAAAAGAGAAAAAGGAATACCAAAACATAGAGCAAAGGTATGAGAAATAGAAGAGAGAAGTAACATAAGATATATAAAACCAAGTGACTAAATCGTCCCAAAACATTCAGTTTCGTCCATTCGGCGAAATCATCTTCTGAAGGATAGAAGCAGGTACCTATGATCCACAAAAAGAGAGCTCCGATGCATGTCTCGATGTAGAATATCGCAAGGAGAGAGTAAGACAAGTCGGGTCGAAATGGATATTGTGATGTCGCATGTACGAAATCAATGCAAGTCCAAAGATCATGATGCAAGTCCAAAGATCATGATGAAACCATTCATATAAAAATCATAGTATATAATCCTGTTCCCATAGATAGAATATAGTTATAAAAAAATAATCAATCGAATAATGCAAATTAATGAACTCACCACCATTTATAACGACAAGACACAATAGTGGTGACAGAACTGCCCATAACGATGACTTCTTCCTTTGTTGTATATTGTGATGGGATCCTAAACCCCACATGCACTTATATATAGATAGGTAATTAACTTTTGTTGTATATTGTGATGGGATCCTAAACCCCACATGCACTTATATATAGATAGGTAATTAACTATCACGCTTATCTTTTTTACTAGAATTTAAGAAGATTAGGAGAATATTCTGCTACTTTTATATATGGGTTTAGTGCAAAAAAAAACTCATTCGTCTCTAAATTTACCATCCAGCTTACGAAAATGTAAATTAATTCTCCAAGTCAAAGTTAAACACCAATTTAACCCTTGTGGCACAAACTTTTTTTATGAATTGATAAGGTTTTGTTAATATATATGTTTTCTATTTTATTTAGATTTAAATATGATGTCATATACATATCAAACCAAAAATCTCTATCAATTTATAAAAAAAATCAAGTTTAAAGTACCATATTTAAATCCATACAAAAGTGAAAACATATGTATTAAGAAAATTTTATCAATGCAAAAAAAAATAGTGTTTCAAAGACTAAATTGATGTTTAACTTTGAAGTGCAAGGTTAATTTATATTTTCATTAATAACAAGGTAAATTTGCAAATTTGGTAGAAGTTAAGAGTTTTTTTTTTTTGCATTAAACCCTTTATATACCGAAAAACAACTTGTTAATTCCTCCGATATTTTTTTGCATTAAACCCTTTATATACCGAAAAACAACTTGTTAATTCCTCCGATATCTACTCACACAAATCATGCATTTACCTACTATTTATTTTTGTTAATGTAAAAATCATGACAAAAAAATGTATATCTTTTGTATCCACACTCATATTATATGAAACTATTTCAAATTCTTATTCCTCACATTTTTTGTTTTAAATGCTGTTTAAATATCTATATATCTAAAGATAAATTAGCATGATTTTATATTTGCTACCCTAGTTTTTTCACTCAAAACACAATCCGGACAAATAAATAAAAATATTAGAAATCCATATAAGTTTTACTAATAGTATTATTAGGATCATTTAAATTACGCTTTCAGTGTTCAAAGTCGTGCGTCTGTCTCTTGTACTTGAATCAGGTGAGTACCGTCTATCCCATTGTCTTCTATATCTCCATCCTATTGTCTTCTGCTGCTTATGTACCAAGCTCTGTCCATTATCTGTTGTGCTGCTTGGTTCTTGTACCATTGTCTCTCGTTTTTTTTTTGTAACCTTTCCCAAGAACGCAATTCTTCTATTTTGTCTATAAGATCTCTTCTTTTCTATCTACTCTTCACTCATCTATCATTTCTCTCTTTATGTTTTAAAAATGTCTTCCATTAGCTTACCATCCCTTGATAACAACACTGACGGTGAACACTTTTTTGAAGTTGAACTTTCTTCTCCTCCTGATTCCACTAGAGTTTCTTCAAGGACTGCTGAATCATTTGCTATTGCTTTTACATCTCTTCTTTTGGATCCTGCTGTGTTCTGTTCTGCTGTCAAAACAAAAATCATTTTTACTGTTGGTAGAATGATGAAATGGTTTGTTGGTGTTTTTGTTGATATTACTAAGTCGTTTGGTAGTGGCCAAATTATCTACTATCAACATCTAATTTATGTCTCAAACAATCTTTTCTTCAAATATTTGACATTTAAATTGTTAGTCGAAAGAATGCGGATCAGTGTTTTTGGTACAAAAAATGTACCGACTCTTATTTTGACAATTTTCTTTTTTTGAATTTACAATTCTTATCGTAAAGTTTGGAATCACGTTTTTGTCGGAAAAAATTATGGTATCAAAATGATAATATTGATCATAATAAGTAATGACTATCTTTTTACGATAAATTATGGTAAATAAATTATGGTATCAAAATGATAATATTGATCATAATAAGTAATGACTATCTTTTTACGATGATTATGGTGAATATATACTAACAAAAAAATGATTATGGTGAACATAGGTATGATATATGTGTTCTTGGTTAACACATATATGCAAACTCATTATAGGTATGATATATGTGTTCTTGGTTAACACATATATGCAAACTCATTCTGACATTTTAATTTTGGTGTTAACACATTTTAATCATTCTTGTGTTTTCTCTTTTTTTTCCGTTGTCTTTCATTTTAATTTTAATTTTTAAGAGCATTGGTAAACTATTTATCTATATTATTCTTAATGGGCTAGTATATTAACCCATATAGACCATTTCCTTTTTATCCGTTTTATGGGCCCCAATATTAAGCCCAATAGCCTCTCTGCTCTACAGATACAATCACTATTAGGGTTTAGGGTTAACAATTTCTGACGGTTGCTTAAAGACAAGATCTATTTCAATAATTGAAAAAAAAAACAAAAGCCAAGTTTATCAGAATATCAGTAGTACAAAAAAAAATGAAAAACATAATGTTTAATCTCTCAGAGGGTTTTCCCTAATTTCAGCAATCAACTTACAAACTCCAGTAAACACATCAGGAATCAATTGTGTCATCTTACTGACATACAAAATCATGTCATTGACCAAGAACTGAGCCTCATCTTCATCTATTCCACATTCATAGACGCAGAACTCATAGAGTTCTACTTTCTCATAACACTCTTCATCTTCCCAGACAAAATCATCAACAGTGCATGAGAAGGAGATCTCAAAGGGTGAAGAAGATTTTTGTAGGAGAATCTTGACTTCAACATCTACTATGAACTCTTCTGCTTCTGGTTGGAATTTTATGCAGTGGTCAAGTTCAATTTCAAAAAGAGGAGGAGGAGGAGGAGGAGAGTTATTATTATCATCAGACATGGTTGGTTTGAAAAGAAGAAATCTAACAGAGTTTTTTTTTGAGTGATATAAATCTAGTTGGATTGTGAAATTTAGAGGTGTATATGTCTTTATATATATATGAAATCTAGAGGTGTATATGTTTTACTTTTTTTTTTAACAAAAAAAATTGAAAATAATATTATGACGCTCATTAACAATAATGGAGTATTAATTAGCTGTAGATTTTTTTTTCTATAGAAATAAATTGGTTAGTTTCATGAACTTAGTGTAATTGTCAAATCCTAAAGATATTATACCAAAAATGCTAAGTTGTGGATCTTGACCTAGCCAGGAGGGCACTAGTGTGAATCTTGTTTTTGAGCCTTGACAGATAACTATGAAACTGCTTGTTTTGTTTATGAAACTGCTTGTTTTGTTTGGTTTGAATCTTGGTGCATGTGGATCATGTTTTGCTTGTGCACCTTCCCTGTTGTATATTTTGTTTTCTTCTTATATCACTCTTACATATCTAACCTGTCATACTTTGGCTTAATGCTTGAGGAATGTTTAAGTGGTGTGATTAAGGACTTAAGAAGTATGTGATCCAGGGTTTTGTTAATACTATACTTTGCCATTTCCTCTAAACAATCTCTTTAATTTTTTTTTGTGGTAGGTTGTTGCATCTCGGATTGATGAATAGACAGGTTGTTGCATCTCGGATTGATGAATAGACACTTAAGAGAAAAGTGGGTTTGTGTTGCTTCCTCTAGCTATCCTCACATTAACAGTTTGAAGGTTTATAGAAAAGTGGGTTTGTGTTGCTTCCTCTAGCTATCCTCACATTAACAGTTTGAAGGTTTATCACAGAATCATTATCATTTGAATCAATTAAAGCTTATGTCTATTACTGTATCCCAAAGGGTTACAAGAACATTGTGTAACTCATGTCTTTTAATAAGTGTTGTAGACAATGAAAATGAGAAGGATGCTACAAACGCTGCCTCTAGTTCGAGTAATCTCAACTTGGGGAATCTCTGTGCTATCTAAGTCTGCCCTCTTTGTCTCTTATGAGCTATATATGAGCTAATATTCAAAGAACCAGAGACCCTGAACTGAAGCAATTATTGGACATCCTAGGCACCTCTACACTCCTGGCTAGGGAACTGAAGCAATTATTGGACATCCTAGGCACCTCTACACTCCTGGCTAGGTCAATGACACAGCTAAATGGTTATGGTCTAAAGATCCTGATAATGTGACTGATTTTGCAACAAAAGCTACTTGGAATTCTCTTGTGGTACATGATGTGCAGGTGGACTGGTTTATGGTTCAAAGCTATGTCCCGAGATTGGCATTCACTACAAGATAAACTACCGGTGAAAGCAAGGCTGTTCAGCTGGAGAATCGGGGGAGAATGCGATGATGAAGAATCGTGGGATCATATCTTCCTACAGTGCAGCACGAGTGAAGAGGTCTGGAATCTACAGCTCTTTTATGGACTAGAGCACAACTACAACTTGGCTCATTGCTTGACTCAGAGAACCCCCAAGCTCCTGAAACGTTTATAGCTTTTCAAGCTACTTTTTTGTTTTCTTAGTTCTGTTTTCATTATCGTCTAATGTAATTAGTTTATAGCTTTTCAAGCTACTTTTTTGTTTTCTTAGTTCTGTTTTCATTATCGTCTAATGTAATTATTCAGTTTTGCCAAATTATAGAATTTTATAATGATAATTTTTTTTGTCAGAATGACTCTGCAACTAATTCACCAATTTTGCATTCAACTAAATAGTGCAAGAAATAATAATAATAGTAATATATTTTATGAAAAAAGAAATTTGACATGTCAAAGTTTTACATAAGAAAAATAAAAAGATATGATCATAGTCAACAAGCAACATAATCCATCCATAACAAAATAAACTTTTTTTAAGTATTGTTATCCTCATCAGTTAACCCTGGAAGATGGTACCAAACTCGGGATATAAGTACGGATCTTTGGGAAAACGTTATCAGCATCTAGATCATTATGATACCTTGGATCATTATTATAATAATGATATACTCTGATTTTTTTGAACATAACTCCTCCTCTTACAATGTAGATGTAAGCATTATGATCAGTTTTGTCATAACAACATATAACAAGTCTCCTAGCTTCTTCATTGTCGAGAAAGTAAGTTAAGTCCGGACGATTTAACCAAGGAAATGGTGAGATCTTAGGAAAATTATGTATTGACACTCTCATTAGTTTTATTAGCTTCTTCATTGTCGAGAAAGTAAGTTAAGTCCGGACGATTTAACCAAGGAAATGGTGAGATCTTAGGAAAATTATGTATTGACACTCTCATTAGTTTTATCCACACCACTTCTTCCTCCTCTTCTAATCCTCTCTTTGTCAACCAAACTGTTATTGTTGACGATTTATTGCATAAATTTAACAATGAAAGACGATCTTTCCTATAAACCGCAAGGGCTAGAACATTGTCTTCCTCATATTTATAGGCTAGAACATTGTCTTCCTCATATTTATACGGCAGAAGACAAAAATTCGTTATTCTCTCTGTCGAAAAACTAAAGTTTCTAATGAAAATACTATCGTTAACATCTAGAGCAGCCCAATACAAAGTTCCATGCAGAGGTAACAAGTTTGATCTGATATCTTTCCGAAAATTACTATGAGGACCACCAAAATATTGGAAATCTATCGAATCTAACCCGATCTCATAAATCTCGGATCGTTCACACCTATATTCAAACAACTTGTATCGTTTCTTGTTATCATAACCTATGACATATGGTATTATGAAATCGCGGATTGGTAATATTTTAGTTTCTCTCAACCAAGGGTTCCAAACTAAGAACTTATTATTACTCCTAGTTGTACAAAACAACAAGCCATCGCAATCAACATAATCCAGTAACTTTATTCTTTTAAGCTCAGAATATAGGAGATATATGATCACAATCTTCAAATGGAATTTCTAAAGGTAACTCATAGACCTCTATTTGTAAATCATTGAAATTAACAGATACTGAATAAATATTAGAATCAATTTGAAAGATGAATTGTGGTGGCGAATGATGCAAGTGACACTCCACAAATTTGCTCTCATCAATAAGAGAATTCCATTGCTTACACACTGCTCTGAATCGAGTAAGGGATAAAGGTGGAACCCTATGTAGGATCTCTTCCACTAATTCCTGTGGAAGGTTCACTGACACCATTAGATTTCAAGAAGAAAATAAAGATTTATATTTGAGTATTTCAATATTTTGTGGTTTGTAAATCTAAATTTGAATAAGGTGTCATATGATTATATATACTCTCCATTACAAAAGGTAATTTACATAATATAATTAAAAATAAAAGATATTATTTTACGAAGATTAGATAGAAGTTAATATACAGATTATAAATAAAAATAAAAAGATAGTTCTGGTTCGCTACACGTAATTAGCTACATTTGTTATTGTTTTCTTAATACAGCTTTTATAAGGATTTTTGGTTTGGTTGTTTGGGACTTTGAGTCCATCAGGAATTTTTTTTTTCAATTGAATTTCTTCTATATTTACCTGGTGAGGTGGTATGAAATTGCATTACGATATATTTGATTCTGTCTTATGAGAACAATTTTTATACAAGATAATGCAAAAGGTTATATATACAGATAAAAATTAAAAAGAAAAGATTTTTTTTGTTATATATACAGATAAAAATTAAAAAGAAAAGATTTTTTTTTTTTTTTTTTTTTTTACAAAGATAAGACAAAATGTAATATACAAGTAAAAATAAAAAGATATTTTTTACAAGATAATGCATAAGGTAATATATATAGATTATAGGAAATAAAAATCTATATATATATATTTTCTAGAAGATAATGCAGAATTAATATACATATTATAATTAAAAAATAAAGATTGTTTTCTGAAAGAAAATGCAATTAATATATTAACTATAGGTAAAAATATAAGATATTTTCCTAAAAGTATTAAATTTATGAAGAAATATTTAAAAAAAAATCTATATATATATATTTTCTAGAAGATAATGCAGAATTAATATACATATTATAATTAAAAAATAAAGATTGTTTTCTGAAAGAAAATGCAATTAATATATTAACTATAGGTAAAAATATAAGATATTTTCCTAAAAGTATTAAATTTATGAAGAAATATTTAAAATGCATTACATACTTCTAAATAAATAAAACTGTCATTATAGTTATCCTAAACTTTCCGAAAAGATAGACAACCTCTTATCGAGATGGTCTTCAGCTCTGGTTTGATACACGTAGTTAGCTACATTTGTTGTTGTTTTTCTCAATTCAGCTTTCTTTTTGGATTTTTGGTTTGGTTGTTTGGGACTTTGAGTCCATCCGGAATTTGGGTTTTTTCTACATTTACCTGGTGAGGTGGTATGAGATTGCATTACGATGTACTTGATTTTGTCTTATGAGAACAATTTTTATAAATAAAATTTAACATTCACAAAAAAAACATCTAAAATTATTTGATTATGCTTCAAAGTAACAAACCCTAACTACCTATCCTCATTATCTTTTTATTTTGGTTTCAATCTTTAACCCTAATTTCGACAATCAACTTGAAAACTCCTGTAAAATCTTCATGAATCAGTTCTGTCATCTTCTCAACATACAAAAGCAAGACATCAACCAAGGTAAAATCTTCATGAATCAGTTCTGTCATCTTCTCAACATACAAAAGCAAGACATCAACCAAGAACTGAGCCTCAGATGCACCTAATCCAACATCATCCTCAAAAAACTCGTAGAGTACTTTCTCTACAAAATCTTGATGATCCCAAACGAAATAATAGATATTAGATGAGAATAACATCTCTAACGGCAAAGATCCGTCTCGGAGAATCTTGAACTCAGCATCAACAAAGAAATCTTCAGCTTCTGGTTGGTATTTGATGTAATGATCGAGTTTAGTCACTTCAAAAGATGGAGGAGGAGTGTTGTTATTATCAGCCATACTTGGTTTAAGATTGGTGTGTGAGAATATAAGAGATGTTATCTCTTGATTTATATAGATAGGCTGAAAAACCTTAATTCTTAGTTTTTCGAATTGATTATTTATATAATATACTTTTTTTTTTCATTTCCTTTTGTTCTTTTTTAATAAAATGATTTTGTAAACCCCTATATATTATTTTTTATTTTTTTAAGTCAACAATATCCCATATTTTTTGGGATTTTATAATACTGTAATCTCAACAAAACGTATATATATATCAATAAATCAGATGTGATAATATTCACATTAATCTAATGGGTTTGTTAGTTTAAAATTCAATTTTGATAAATCATTTCCAAGAAAATTATTTCATACTAGATTATTACCCGTGTTAAACACGGGTCAATATTTATTTTAATATCTAAATTAAAATATATAT
>CM071720.1:7308096-7328391 GCA_036630335.1 Physaria fendleri | reverse complement strand
AACACATCACGAGTGCCTTGCTACATTTGCAACAACGAGTAATGTTATCAATTTATTCGTGGAACTATACTTATTAACCATTACAAGAAATAAGATTTTTGTGAAGAGCAAACCCTATGAATGTAAAAGTTAGTTAATGTAATTAAGCATCAAAAAGTCAAAAATCTAAACCAACTTTTACAATGACCTCAGTAACCTTTCTCTTCACTATACTATACCCCAAAGTTTTATGTATATCTAATGTCATACACCATAACTATTTCATCTCTACAAACCCAAAACCAAGACAATATTTTATCAATTTACAAAAAATTGTCTACTTAAACAAAAAAAAATGAACTTCAATATTTTCATAATCTCATCCTTAATCATCTCTATACTCTCAAATTCTCCAATATTGACACTTGCTAAAACCAATACACCATGTTCATCTACTATGCTCTCTAGCACTGCAAAATGCAAAGGTATATCCAACTTCTATATTTCTCTTTATCCAACTTCTATATTTCTCTTTTTATTAAAAACACTACAGGATTCAGGGTTGGGGTTTAGGGTTTGGGGTTTGTGGTTATAGTTTATGGAGGCTTAAGTGATTTGTAGGCCCGTATGGTTTCTGTAAAGGACAGTGTAGTTTATGGAGGCTTAAGTGATTTGTAGGCCCGTATGGTTTCTGTAAAGGACAGTGGCGGATGGCCTATGGTTGATTGGGCAGGTGATCGAAATCTTCATATATATAGTTAACTAACCAAATGTGTTTTCAATTCATAATTGGTGTATGACTCGGATACGTTACATGTTTTTAGGTATTGCTTACTAGACAAATCTGCTCGGACCTAAGTGTAAGTATATTGTCTAACATCTGCTAATTTAACAACTGTGGCATTCCGTTATAAAATTTTATTGTGTGGAACTAACTTGACTTCTTTCAATATACGTTTTGAAGGTTTGTTCGTTTGGCGATATGATAGTACGCCTAGTCTATTCAAATTAGGTAACCTAAAAACAATGCAACACAACAGAAAATAAAGTGGATTTATAAAAACAATGCAACACAACAGAAAATAAAGTGGATTTATGGTGCTGCCCCACACTGAACAAACAAAAGCTAATTAGTAAAGATGGTTACTGCTTTCATCAACCCCACTGTTGTCCTCTTTCTTGTCATCATCGCTGAACAACTGAAATAAGAGTTGAATTTTGGTACTGCCCCACAATGAAGAAACAAAAGCTAGTTACTACTTTCATCAACCCCGCGGTTGTTAACCACCACACTCGACGATGGGCCAGCATTAACAACAGGGTCCTCGAGAACTGAGACATGGAGATTAGTATCTAGGCGTATTGAAAGCAGCAGTAGGAACCTTAACACATCCCAATCGTTGGTGATCTCCATCGGGCGAACATCTGACTGGTCAACGAGAGGATGAGTCCATANNNGTATGAAATCCCACTCCTTTGTTATCGAATCTTGCCTCCAAACACCAACCTTTGTGTGAACAAAAAACTCATCCATTTCTGAATGACGAGGTCAAAAAAAGTTGTCATCAACGAGGTTAATCATAAAACCTGGTACGAATGAACAGACATTTCGTACTTACCCGTGGTGAATTCGGCTATAATGCTATCCCTTTCCAAGCTGTCACTCGGTTTCTTAATTCTTTTTTTTTCCTTGCGCCTGAGGATTTAGACCAACCTGTAGCTGCTTCCGCCTACCACATAAGCCCTAAATTAGTTAAGGTAATTAATCATCAAAAAGTCAAAAATCTAAACCAACTTTCAGTAATGACCTCATTAACCTCCTCTCATCACTATTATATATCCCAAAGTTTTTATATATATCATAACACACCATTACCATTTCATTCTACACAACCCAAGATAAAAACAGTATCTTATCAATTTACAAAAATTATCAACCTAAACAAATAATGAACTTCAATATTTTCTTAATCTCAGCCTTAATCATCTCTATACTCTCAAATTCTCCAATATTGACACTTGCTAAAACCAATACACCATGTTCATCTACTATGCTCTCTAGTACTACTGCAAAATGCAAAGGTATATCCAACTTCTATATTTCTCTTTTTATTAAAAATATTGAGTCCTATACATTTACACATTATTATATATCTTGTTTTTGTCATTTCTGATTAAAATATTTTTGAAACATTGTAGCTTATTCAGCACCTGTGCCTGCTCCAGGTACATTTGTTTTAAGACAATTTTATTAAGTTTGTTTAGAGTCTTTATTACAACTATGCTTTAGTATTTTGTCTGTATTTATATTCATTAACAAAAGCTCATTGTTCATAACTCACAGGCTATGCATCTTTCGGTCCGACCAGTTCTTTTATAGATTCAGAACCTTATGATTATGAAGGTAAAAGTAAATTAATATTCTTTGACCTGTTTTAAGACAATGTAACTATTTTATCATAATCAAATTCTCCAATATTGACACTTGCTAAAACCAATACACCATGTTCATCTACTATGCTCTCTAGTACTACTGCAAAATGCAAAGGTATATCCAACTTCTATATTTCTCTTTTTATTAAAAATATTGAGTCCTATACATTTACACATTATTATATATCTTGTTTTTGTCATTTCTGATTAAAATATTTTTGAAACATTGTAGCTTATTCAGCACCTGTGCCTGCTCCAGGTACATTTGTTTTAAGACAATTTTATTAAGTTTGTTTAGAGTCTTTATTACAACTATGCTTTAGTATTTTGTCTGTATTTATATTCATTAACAAAAGCTCATTGTTCATAACTCACAGGCTATGCATCTTTCGGTCCGACCAGTTCTTTTATAGATTCAGAACCTTATGATTATGAAGGTAAAAGTAAATTAATATTCTTTGACCTGTTTTAAGACAATGTAACTATTTTATCATAAGAATAATGATTTTAATAATATCAATATAAAGGGAATGACAATGTTGATTAATATAATTATCTATAAAAGATATTTTTAAATTTTTGATAGCCTTAAAAAAGAACTAAAAAACTATAAATTTTGAAAATATATAATCTAAAAATTGCCTTAAATATCTTATAAATCTTTAAAAAAAATATATAATCTAAAAATTGCCTTAAATATCTTATAAATCTTTAAAAAAAAATAGATCGAAAATATACATTTAAAATTGTGATGTCTTATCGATCGTCTAAGTCGCCTACCCTCTTGACCGACTTGGTGTCCAGTAGTCCAGGATGTTCTCGAGCCGGTTCAATAAATTTTGTAGTGTCTTTTTTTTAATTACATAGCTCAATATTTTATCATTTTACCTAACTCACAGGCCCTGGATTATACGGTCCGACCTCTTCTCAATTGCCAAATGATCCTACTGGTATGCCAAATACAAACTCTTAGATCTTTTAGAATTGTTTTTTTACTAAGCATTTTTTCATATAATAATATGTTACTAATATTTTTGAGTTTACTTGTGTCTAAGACTATCCTCCAGGATCAGACTATTTTTTCATATAATAATATGTTACTAATATTTTTGAGTTTACTTGTGTCTAAGACTATCCTCCAGGATCAGACTCCGGAGGAGACTCTGCAGGATCGTCGGACTGGGGAGGAGACTCGGCAAGCTCAGCACCACCACCTTCTGCTTCGTTGCCTTCTTCTTCGTATTCTCTCAAGCTTTCGCTTCTTCTATTTGCTTTCGCCTTTGAGATTATCAAATTCTTCTGATTGAAGAACAGTTCCATGCATATTATAAGTTGTTGTTTACTTTACTTTACTATTAGTACCTCATTATGGTTAATTAAAATAATGTTTTAAAGTTTAGATGTATCTTTATCATACAATCCTATTAATAAAACAGTATCTATGATACACTAAATCTAAGTGCTGTTCTCATGCGACTATGTTCTTTGTTTGAAGTCTGCATTCGAGTCTTTCCCATTTTGAATAACCTCCGGATAAAGAATGAGCTAGCGGATTCACTAATTTGTTTTGTGTGTCATTTAAATTATTCCTCATGTTCTATAGACTCTTTTGTTCCTTGTGGTTTCCAAGAACTCTTTAGATATTAATATACAAGTTTTTGGAGAAAAAAAAAAAAATAATATGTTACTAATATTTTTGAGTTTACTTGTGTCTAAGACTATCCTCCAGGATCAGACTCCGGAGGAGACTCTGCAGGATCGTCGGACTGGGGAGGAGACTCGGCAAGCTCAGCACCACCACCTTCTGCTTCGTTGCCTTCTTCTTCGTATTCTCTCAAGCTTTCGCTTCTTCTATTTGCTTTCGCCTTTGAGATTATCAAATTCTTCTGATTGAAGAACAGTTCCATGCATATTATAAGTTGTTGTTTACTTTACTTTACTATTAGTACCTCATTATGGTTAATTAAAATAATGTTTTAAAGTTTAGATGTATCTTTATCATACAATCCTATTAATAAAACAGTATCTATGATACACTAAATCTAAGTGCTGTTCTCATGCGACTATGTTCTTTGTTTGAAGTCTGCATTCGAGTCTTTCCCATTTTGAATAACCTCCGGATAAAGAATGAGCTAGCGGATTCACTAATTTGTTTTGTGTGTCATTTAAATTATTCCTCATGTTCTATAGACTCTTTTGTTCCTTGTGGTTTCCAAGAACTCTTTAGATATTAATATACAAGTTTTTGGAGAAAAAAAAAAAAAAAATCATCTAAAATGAATGAGCTAGCGGATTCACTAATTTGTTTTGTGTGTCATTTAAATTATTCCTCATGTTCTATAGACTCTTTTGTTCCTTGTGGTTTCCAAGAACTCTTTAGATATTAATATACAAGTTTTTGGAGAAAAAAAAAAAAAAAATCATCTAAAATGTGTTGCAATAATAACCAAAATTGCTAAAAGTCGGAAATTGGGCCTTATGTTTTTGGAATTTAATGGGCCTTAAAGACTTTCAAAACTAATGGGTTTGATTATTAAGCCCAAAATAATGGGTTTGATTATTAAGCCCAATTGATTACTACACAACTCATTTTTATTTATGACATGTTGAAATGTTTTTTCCTCATTTATATATTTTTATTTACAACTACATGATCGCTTATGTTCTAAGAATTGACCTTTGGAGCATGTAATAATTATACATTTTTTTGACTTGTACAAATGAAAATAATATCAAACATGATACAATGATAAATAAACATGATACAATTATGTTAAACCTAAATAATTATAAAGCTAATCAAACATGATACAATGATAAATAAACATGATACAATTATGTTAAACCTAAATAATTATAAAGCTACACACTCTACTGATTATAGATGATTGAATTTAGCATATGGCTATAATTGAAAATATATACAGCTTCTTAATGAAGTTTCAATTAATGGTCATTTCATGGATCTTTAATGATGCAATATAAGTATTTATCTTAATGAAGTTTCAATTAATGGTCATTTCATGGATCTTTAATGATGCAATATAAGTATTTAATATCCAGTACTTATGTAAGTATTATTATGTTTCTTGAAAACCTAACCACCTTAACATCTTTAGGTATCATAAATCTATGGGTTTGTTTTTATTTTTCTGAGGTGAAGTGACAATATGTTAGACTTCCTTGAGTGTCTTTTCATAGCCATCCTTGAGTGTCTTTTCCAAAGTCAGTGATAATATATAGAAAAAAATTAATAGACCTAACACACAATGAATTAGATAAAGATAAAAATAATTAATGTGAAATTGGTAAAAAAATTGAATAAAAGAAGCATGCTGTTTTTAGTTAGTCTCATAGAGCCTATCCTTTCACACTCTCTAAAGCCTATTGCTAGTCAAATCCATGTTCTCTTCTAACCTTGTAATATTTTAATATCCTTTTGACAAATTTTTAATCTTTCTTTTTTTAACGTATTTTTATGTTTTTTCAACCCATGATCTCCCGGTTGGATGGTGCGGCGCGGTACCAACTAACCTACACCGTCTCGTCGACAAATTTTTAATCAACAAAAGTTAAGAGGACATAATATATACTCATCAATATAAAATCATAATAAATTAAAAAAATTCATAATCATATAATCACAAATTATAGCCTTTTGTTTTCTCAATATAAAATCATAATAAATTAAAAAAATTCATAATCATATAATCACAAATTATAGCCTTTTGTTTTCTTTTTAATCAGAAAATTTAAAATTTTACCAAGCCAAATTATTTCGTTATAATGATATAAATATTTTTTCAACTAAAAAAGTTAAATATAACAAAAACAACTAATACAACGACATAAAAAATATGAAATAAAACTTCGAAAAATAAAGATATTGACATTCGTTCAGAAAATTATCTATATCCATAAAATCTAAATTTGTATCGATATGATTCTCGCATCTCCCGAAAAAAGACCTAAGGCAAAACAATTTTGTGATAAGTTATATATTCACATACTGAAATTAATAAGTGAGATAATCATAATAAGCTAGTTTAATACTAGTATACTTGAATAATTAACATTATCTTTGCTCATGTGGGATATTTTGTTGTTTTATATCAAAAATAGGAAGTATATTGGGAAAACAAAAACTGATCATTGTCTGTGTAATTAATCATAAGGCTTAGGATTGAACAAGAATCTTCTTTAATTTATCAAGAAAATACTACTTATTATTAGAAAAACATTGTTGAGAATGTGATGAAACAAAAGCTGAAAGAAGAAGACAAAGCATGATGAAAGGAAACAGATAAAAGACAAAGCATGATTTATACAAAACACTAGTAAGTTTTCACTTTCAGGCTTCTCTTCTTTTTACTAGTTTTTAATCATTCCCTAGTTTTTAATCATTCCCTTCTATCTTAACTTGGTCCAGTCTCTGTCTCTCACAAATTATACTATTATTTTTAGAATATTTTTATTATGCAGAAATCGAAATCTCGATTTTTGAAAAAGCTCTTAACCAAAGTTTGTACCCATTAAAATCATTGAATTTGTTGGAAAAACAAATAGTTTGAAATTTAGGGAAAATAATATGTCACTTTAAATTTCCTTAAACCAAATCTTACTTTATTTTAATTTTGAGTTATATTTAGCTTGAATTTGATTACAATATATTTTTTAAAAAAATATTATTTTGACAATATAATGAAATTTTCTTATGTTTCATTTTGGATTTGTTTGAAGTTATAGTTCTTGAAATGTTAGAAAATTAAGTGTCTTTGTTTGATAATAAGTTATTAATGTGATTTTTATTGGTTTAATTCAAAATAAAAAAAAAGTAAAAGTAATCATTTGAATAATAAAAAAGAGTGGTTTAATTCAAAATAAAAAAAAAGTAAAAGTAATCATTTGAATAATAAAAAAGAGCAAAAAAGAAAAAGAAGTAAGCATTGAGGTTATCAAGCAACCCAAAACTTTATTCAGTCCTACGATAATTACAAGACAGTATCAATTCACTTTTTCTTTTTTGAAATAATATCAAATAAAGTGGAAAAATAGAATATTTCTTTTTGTATATTTTCAATATTCTTGACGTACAAAAACATACAATAAAAATTACAATATGATTATCTAAGGGACACACTAATAATAAAAAAAGAAAACACACTACTAAATAAGATTAAAAAAAAAAGAAAATAATTTTCCCTAATTTATCCTAAATTCCTAATTGCTAAATCAAAAAAGAATAATAATCCAACAAAAAAAAAATCATCTATCCACTTGGCAGTTTCTGATTTGGTTAGTTAATTGCCTGCACAAATTAAAAGTAAAAAAAAAGTGTTTATTTTTACAACAATGGCAACACAATTAGTGAAAATTTGGTAATTATTTTTTTACCTTACTGTAAAATACACATCTACCAGAAGAGTTAACTTGTTCCCTTTGAGGTTAAAGTAGCAATGGAATGTCTCAATCAACTCTCAAAGAACCAAAAAACACTTTTGTTCACCTGACAAAAGCCAATTCAATTCCACCATCAGTAAAAGAAAAAACTCATAATATGGAGTGCACAATCTTATCAGCTTTAGTGTTTGAGTTCCTTATCCTAATCTTGATGCAAAACCAATAGGGGTCCATAAGGAAAAATCAAAATCAGTTAGGTGATCTTAAATGATCTAAGAGAAGAAGTTGCCTCATTTCTTGGTTGAGATTTCACTACACCTTTGAACATAAATGCAGAATGTTAGATTGGTCAATATCTATATACTTGCTACTATTTGAATCTCTAGGACCACATCTATCTTTTAGTTTTGGACCAGCTTAAGTCACTGACATAGTGACTCAACGTTTTCTATATGTTTATGTTCTAATTCTGTCGGTTTGATAGTCTTTTCATCACAGTTGAAACTATAACATTAGATGCAAAAGAATAGTTACCGTAAGGAGCAGCAGAAGATTTCTAGAAGAAGCTAAGCTCGGTGTATCCACGGGAATAAGGTAAGAGCTCTTCGGCTTGGACACGTGAAGTTGAGTAACTCGTTGTTCGCTTTAGCCTATTATGAGCTGACTCGACTTCTGCACAGAAACACAGAAAATCCCATAGACCGGTCGATGATCTGAGAACCTTGACTCTCCTCTTACATAAGATAACTGATGTAGTCCTTCACCAAACCACAATATCCTATCACACCTATTTAAGAAAGAAGCAATGTCAGATTAAAGATTCATATGGTTTTCTTGCTGTTAAGTAGACTAACTTACCAAGCAGGAGTTCGACGTTTCTCCTTGGGATGCAAATCATCTCCAGAGTATCTATCTGAGTTTCTTGAGTACTTGTATGTAGGTGGAAAGTAGATCTTTCCTTCGCTCCATCCTTTAAACACATGTCCTCGTTTCTGCTCAATTCTTAACTGCAAGTATATAGATTTAACCGGATATGAGCTTCTCGCGCCTTTTGTTCAAACCATAAGATCTAAGGTTATCTACAAACATACCTGGTCATTTTCTAGTAAAGCTCTCCAGTTCTGCATCTCCACAAGCGCTTTGGCTGATCGATAAGACAATGCTATGCGGTAATTTAGATCACCAAGCCATATTATCCGGCTGGTAAACGGATAAACATATTGGATTAACAATCAGTTTCTAGAAGTCTAGTTTCAGTCTGAAGTATGAGAAGTAATATCATTAGTCTTACTCATGTTGAAGGATGTTCTCCGGGGATTTTTCTTCTTCTGAATTCTTAAGGCGAGGGAACCTCGTTTTCTTGAGTATTTCCATTACATCAGAGTTTCTCTTTAGCTCATCACCTTCTTTTTGTCCAGAAGTCAAGTGGGTACAAACAAAGCAAAAGCTTGTTTGATGGAGCAGCATGCTTATTGAGATAGAACCCTACATAGAACCAAATGCATTATATAACAAAGTGGCTAGCTCATAGAACAGAGAGGAATGGGTAATGAAGAACAAAGACTAACCTTATTTCCGAGATAACCCATCAGGCCTCTGCCAACACAAGATACTTTCATGTTCTTAACATGTTCCCGTAGCTCACTTTTCACCCAAATTGTCAAGAAAACACCCACCATTTGTTTACTAGCAACTAAACAATACTGCGAAGAGTTCCACGGGATCCTATATCCGTTCTCATTTGCTGCAGAACCTGGTGAGTACAAGACAGTACTTGGAGAATCCCCGAGACCATTATCATCATCTGAAGACCTTGAGAAGTCACTTGGCCGTGAAAAATCACTCGGTCTAGAGTAGTAATCACTTGGTCTAGAGTAGTCACTGGGTCTTGAATCACTAGGCCTTCTTGAATAATCACTAGTCCTTCTTGAATAGTCACTAGGCCTTCTAGAGTAGTCACTAGGCCTTCTAGAGTAGTCACTAGGCCTGTGACTGCTGCTACTAGCACGAAAACTCGGGTCGAAATCACTTGGCCTTTGGGTGAAAAAGACACGGTCACAGACACT
The DNA here is from genome assembly GCA_036630335.1 of Physaria fendleri. NCBI lineage: Eukaryota > Viridiplantae > Streptophyta > Magnoliopsida > Brassicales > Brassicaceae > Physaria > Physaria fendleri. The sequence goes on along the minus strand of CM071720.1, from coordinate 7,318,513 downwards.
GAAACGACGGTCAAGACTTGGCTTAGGAATCGAAGGATCGTTCCATGTATTACTTGGAAATCGAAGGATCGTTCCATGTATTACTTGGAGTCTGAAAAGACCGTCTGTGAAAGAAACTGGAGTTCTTTTGCCTTGTGGATCCAGAGAAATCAGCATCAAGCTCAGCCATAGGTACAGGAATAGGAGAAGGCGTGTGATAGCCACCACTGGTTCCGCTAGTTCCTGGTCGGTTATTGAGCGTTTTTCTGACAAGAGAGAGCCACTTCTGAGCAGGTCCATTGTCTTCAGCTCCAAGAATGTTTCCAGCATTCAGAGGAACAATCTCCTGGAATCTAAACTCAAACCATACTCAAAGATTAACAGAGAAAATACTCCACTAAAATTCATAACAACAAAATGATATCTTTTGATACATACCCAAGTACATATATATCTGCTGGAGCTGATGAATGAAGCCACTCATCAAGGTTTAAATCTGAAGGAGGAGACCTTCCAGCTACGTTCCAAGTATGAAGGAGGAGACCTTCCAGCTACGTTCCAAGTAGCTACAAAGATACTGCTCAAAGCAATCAAAACTAGATTAGTTTACAGGTAACATCTGAGTTCAACTCTGTGTATATATACATACCTGTAGTTTTGGACATCAATGATCCTAGGATTCTCATAATTCATCCTTCTTTGTCGAGCTTGTTGCTCCCAGTTCTTACTAAGTTTCTCTGTAAACCCCAGAACTCATAAGTAAACTATCCAAGTTAGATCAATCAAAGTGAGACTATAAACATAATTTTACTTACCAGTTTTGGTTCTCTTGATTGTAGAAGGTGCTTTCTCAGCTGAAAAGCTACTTCTATGCTCCACTTTAACTCCTTCAATCAGAGATAAGACAATTTTCAGAAGTACAAAGATACTGCTCAAAGCAATCAAAACTAGATTAGTTTACAGGTAACATCTGAGTTCAACTCTGTGTATATATACATACCTGTAGTTTTGGACATCAATGATCCTAGGATTCTCATAATTCATCCTTCTTTGTCGAGCTTGTTGCTCCCAGTTCTTACTAAGTTTCTCTGTAAACCCCAGAACTCATAAGTAAACTATCCAAGTTAGATCAATCAAAGTGAGACTATAAACATAATTTTACTTACCAGTTTTGGTTCTCTTGATTGTAGAAGGTGCTTTCTCAGCTGAAAAGCTACTTCTATGCTCCACTTTAACTCCTTCAATCAGAGATAAGACAATTTTCAGAAGAGACAAAACATAACGCTTAAGGAGAAAAAAAAAAACAAGAGAGATAGAGACAAATCTAACCAGCAGAAGTAGGCTCATCAGTTTGAAACTCCTCAGTTTTGCTTTTGATATTAAACCATTTCCTGACCATCTTCTTAGACCATGCTAACTTCATTTCAGAAATTCCAAAAACAAAAAAAGTGTTCATCTTTAAAATTCTCTGAAACTGGGTAAGTAAAAAGGTAACAAATTTGAGAGATTAAAAACCTTATTTGTCTTGGATTTGTCTTCTCTCATTGTTGCTTTAAGTGTAGATCTTTTAGATTAGCAGAAACTCAATCCATACAAAAACAAGAAGAAAGGAGAAATCTTTCCTTAATTACTCAAAAATTTCCTGAATTTTGACTTAGAATTAGGGATTTTCAGACAAATGTGAGGGCTTTTTGATTCTTGAGAGAAGGGTTTTAATGGCGGAGACAGAGAGAGAAGAAAGAGAAGAACTTTAAAATAAGAAAATGGGTTGAAGAAGAGACATCGATTCTTGAAGTAGACAGAGGCGAGACAATGAGTGCAGATTCTAGAGTGAGAAAGTTAAAGTGAAGTCTTTTGCTTCTGAGAGAAGAGAAGAGAGAGGTAGTTCTTAATAGTCCTTGAATGAAACGGACAAGTAATAAAAGCAGTGTATTTTGAACCAAAGAAAGTAAAGTTGGAAGAGAGACTAATAGTGTTTTAGGCTTCTTTTTCTAATCCTCTACTTTATTTTATTTTATATTTATTTGGTTTAGATTTTTTTATATGTCATTAATTTGTAGATAATTAGGGGTTTTAGGGAAAAAATAAACTTATAATGATGTTATGAAATAGTTTGAAATTATATGATAACAATCATAATATAATAATATAATAAAAAATTACAATTAAAAAAATACGACTGTAACCGAAACTATTTTGATCTAATTTTCGGAAATTGTGAAATCTTGTGAATCACACATTTAAATTCCGGTAAAAAGATTCTTTACGTTTGATGTTTTCATCGATTTTTTATATCTTTTGAAGATCTATGATTATTTTGCTATTCGTTTACTTTATATCTTGGTTAGATTTCTATTTTTCCATCTTATGGTCCGGTGAAATTTAGTCGATTATATTAAACTAAGTGTATGGTTTGCAAAAAAAAAAACATAATGACAATAATTATGATGAAAAACATTACATAAAATAAAATATGATAAAAGAGGGTTTTTAACTAAAAAAAGTTGTATATTGATATAATTTTTTGTGGTGTTAATGTAATTGAGATTAATCTTGTGAAATTATAGAATTCTGAGAAAATCTATGATTGTTATAAACATGCCAGATGATTTTTGTCAACTCTAGCAAAAACTTATCATCACATCTTGTAATAATAAAAGTAAACCTCTAGAAGTTTTTGGATTATTACCATAACCTTTTTGTTGTCAAGAGTTTATTACCATAATCATTAGACCTGTCAAAATGTGAAATAAAATTGTAAATTGATATGAGATTAAATTAAATTTTTCAAAAATTTGAAACTTTACTAATTAATTGAGACATAATTGTTGGTGCAATTAATATTTACAAGTGGATCATAATGAACCTAAAGTAATATAGAAACAAGAGAAGATTTTTCAATTTTTCCATATATGGATACAAAATTTATGTATATGATATTGACTGATTAAAAAAAGATTATAATGATATTTTTATCAGATTATTCTTCAAGATTTTGGTCTATGAAACAAAGTAAAAAAAGCAAAAGAATAATACTAAAAAAGTGAAAAAAGAGAAAGAGATAAAGAAAGAGCTATGTCACATTATGTCTCTTGCTCTATTCGTATAGTTTTGCTATATTCATCTTTCCTTTTCAACTTATTTATTTATTTTACTTTTATTTATCCTCAATTTATACTTTTAGAAAAATATATAGAGTTAAATTATTTTAATTTTATACTTTACTTGTAGCTCAAATGTTGGACAGAAAATACTGTTTTAAAGTCCACTCACTACGAATTTCAGGAGTTTGTATTACTTTTTTCTGTATTTTTTCTTGAGACTCACAAATTCAGCATCTTTTTTGTTTTTAGTATAATGTTTCATTTCATATATACATATTTTGTTTGCAGTTACTTTAGGGCAAAAAAGTTTTTAGTATAATGTTTCATTTCATATATACATATTTTGTTTGCAGTTACTTTAGGGCAAAAAAACAAAAAATACTAAGTCAGTCTAGAAATTAGGGTTAAGTATAAAGGAACATAGCTGAAAATCTTAGAATACCTAAGATCTTGATCAAGCTATTCAAGATTTACCATTAAGCCAATACATAAACTAGGTCAATACATTGGATTTATTCGGATTTCGGTTCTTTTAGCTTTTAAAAATTAACACTTACCGAATAATATTTAAATTTGGTTTGGATTTTTCGATTTTGGTTTGATATGATTACTAAAGAATAGAATTATTGGTTTGGATTTTTCGATTTTGGTTTGATATGATTACTAAAGAATAGAATTAATCATATTACTTTGAGAAAAAAAAGAAGAAAGAATTAACCATATTAAAAAGAAATCTATTCGGTTTAGTTTTGTAGTTATTTGTAATCATAATTACTTATTTAAACTAAAATTATATCAAAAATATCTAAAAACATATTAGAAATCTTAGGTTTAATCATATTTATGGTTACAAATTTACAAAGTAAGTATATGTACGGATACAATTCAAAAATATCTCATATAATTCTTAGTATTATAATTAAATGTAATCAAAGTATTAAAAATCTGAAAATACAAATTAATAAAATATGTTGGATATTTTGAGGCACCTTTTCGATTTTTGGTTCGATTAAAGTTTTTCCGATCTTAAAAGTTTAAAATTCATTCGAGTATTTGAAGAATTCGGTTTCTTTAGGATTTTTAGTTCTAAACTTTTTCTGATAGCTAGCATAGACACATTTGAATAAAAACTCCAATTTGAACATTCACTATAAATCGTGTTCATAATATGATCCAACAAATATAATGTAGAAATTAATAAATAATTAACACTTGTGTTGCTAGTTCCAGTTTTATATATAAGTATATACCACTTTCATTACCTGAAATCCCACAAACATTGTTATATGAATAAGTTTTATATATAAGTATATACCACTTTCATTACCTGAAATCCCACAAACATTGTTATATGAATATAAAATTATATATACCTAACTTAACTAAAATTTTTCAAATATTTTATCAATTTGATAATGGCCAAACGGCGGAGAACTCCATGCTGGGACATCCCAATATCAGTATATTATAGATTTAAAAAAAATATAAAATGAATATATAAAATAAAATCTCCAAAAAAATATCCAAAAAAATACTTAAAAATACAGAGATCAGCTCCACCATATAACGAACACTCATTAATGCTAATCATGATTAGTATCTATAACATTAATTACTTCATTTTTTGCTAATTGCTTTGTCCCATCAAGATATGTTTATACACAAATGAAAAAACGCAATATCTTTACATACATATATATGAACATTAAAAAGTTTACTTTATATATGACTTGATGATTGTATTTGTTGATATGATTTCAACCATTTGTAGTGATTGTTTTAAGTATTCTTAAACAAGTTTTTAAAGACATTAAATGGCCCATGTTTATCAATTTAATTAGTGCTTTATTAATTTCTAATTATTAACACATGCAATATATATTGACAAACATAATTATTTGCACCAAGACGTATATTTTGTAATTTTACGATAGAATTTTCGCTTTATGATTGTGTAATATGTCTATTATGACAAAGAGGTTGCGGCCTAGGGGTAGGGTACCTCACCTGTTGCCAATAGGTGACTGTTTCGAGTTACGTTGGGGGTAAGTGGAAACCACTTAAAATCCTCCAAAGAAAGAAGACAAAAAAAGTGTAATATGTCTATTATATAAGTGGACTTTCATTTTTATTGGTATCTAATCAGTAGGAATATTTTTGTTAACTTGTCTCCACGAACTCTAAGATGATGTAACACTAAGCAACACATTTTTCTCCTTTTTAAGAAGATTTGATACAATTTTCAAGTATGGTTGTTAGTTGAAATAAAAGTCGAAACAAACTAATAAAATCGACCTACACGAATCGAAGAGTTTGTTTCGAAACAAACTAATAAAATCGACCTACACGAATCGAAGAGTTTGTTATTTCTCTTTTTATCGGAGGATAACCATCGTAGCAGCATTACTGCGAGTTATTGAATTATAGATTTCGCGGTTGTACTTATTTCTTGACTCGAAAAAATGCATTGTTTTTTCTCGATACGTATTCAAGTCATAAGAATTTCGTATTATCCTATTAAATATTGATATTCAGAGAACTTTTTTGTTGATTTTGTATCATGAAAGGGAAATTTAGTTGTTAATACTACTGCAAAATTCTTCCTGAATAATTATTTACTTGTACGAAATCTTAAAATGTTCAATGAATAAAAATATGTTGTTTAACTAAAAAAAAAATCTAAAAAGAAAAAAAGAGAGTCGACCTTTAGTTTTTGAATCCTGGATTTGAGGATTCAAACATGAGATTATACAAAGTAACAAAATCTTTGTGTTACCAATAAATTACAAATCAATAATGATTTATAGAATCAATAGTAAGAACTTTAAAATTTTGTATTTTCAATGTGTCAATTTGTTTAATGGGAGAAATAACAAAGGGACATGACTAAGTGGTGTCTAATGGATGCGCATTTATAATGTTACTCTATATTTGTCATCTCCAATTTTAAAAAGGATATTCCTTATTTCGGTAAATTGTTTTCTTACACTGTTGAACTCAAATCTTTAAAACCTTTAAGTTTCGTTTTATTCGATAAAGAATGATACTAATATATCATTGAATAGGTTCTACTCTTTACTTCGTGAATATATTCATTGTGGATATAGAGGTTGATGCAAAAATATTTTGTTCTCTTTATCTTTTACACATAACCATGAGAATCTCATATTGATTGATGCAAAAATATTTTGTTCTCTTTATCTTTTACACATAACCATGAGAATCTCATATTGAAATATAAAACTAATCTTTAAAGTAAGTAGGTTAAAACATTGGATCATATGTATTTGTTCGAGTGTGATTTGACTATTCAAAAGAACTTGTAAGACTATTCAACAAATATGCACAAGAAATCGCTTTTCTATACTTCTTTTTTTACTCATATATGTACATGTTTACAAAAATCGCTTTTCTATACTTCTTTTTTTACTCATATATGTACATGTTTACAATCTATCTTCATGTGTCGTAATCACTTTTGCTTTACTATGGTAACTCTTTACTTTAACCTATCGTGTAGTATGGTACGTAGATCTGGCGCTTCGGTTCCAAACCGAACTGAATTAACCCGAGGAATTGTTACCACAGAACAAACCGATCCAAACAAACCGAACATTGTCATTTCAGACAAACTTCAGACAAACCGAATGTATTGAAAAAAACCGATCATAAAGAAATCAAAATCAAGATTTTACGTTTGTTCGGTTTATTCGATTTCGGTTTATTTAATTATTTTCAGTTTATTCGGTTATTTTCGGATTGTTTGGTTATTTTGGTTCAAATCATTTTTTCCAAAATTTTTTAAAATAAACCGAAAATCAAACTAAACAAACCGAAAACCTAATTCAATTTAATTCATAATAGATTTTGATTTTCGAACAAACCGAAAAATCGAACTGAATGAACCGAATCCCATGATTTGATACGTATAAAAACTTAATTAATAATTATGCCAAAACCATTTTCCATATATGAATCCATAGTTTTTAATGATAATCATGAAACGACATGTGTTGAAACTATAGTAAGAGGTTTTTGACTCATACTTAAAGGGATAACAGAACTAAGGGACAAAAGTACGTAACATGATTTCAATTTTCAAATGGTTATTACATCTAATCACCAAGGATTAATTCAATAAAAAATTAAGCCGATATTTTTACTTTAACTTTTACTTTATAGTACAAAATCTCATATCTCAAAATTCAAGATTTACGAGGCAGTCAGAGCAAAGAATCACCTAATTTTACTTTTTATCAAAGATAAAATAAGATTACATCATAACATTAGGAATTAAAATCGTATGAATCTCTTTTGCTTTTATTGTGGGGAGGTCCACTTTTTCTTTATGTTTGCTTGTAGGCTATGTAATGCCCGTTCGTATTTAGAGTTGGGTCATATAGCTTATGTTTGCTTGTAGGCTATGTAATGCCCGTTCGTATTTAGAGTTGGGTCATATAGCATTTTCAAGAAAAGGAATAAAATAAAGCTTAATAGTTTTAAAATGACTATAATTATATCTCGTTATATACCCTTGATTTTCATGATTATAAATGTTTAATTTTCTAGAAAAAAGATGTTTTCCACAAAAAAAAGATCATGTATATTACTAAACAAGAAAACAACAAGTTTTAGTGTTTTTACTATATCATTTTAAATTAAAAATGGCACAAATCTTGAAAGTTTTTATAATTAAACGAAAGTATATACTAAAATGGTAGAGAATCCTAGAAAAATGCGTTATTTATTGTACAAACAAATGAAATTCCAAGAGCATATTTTATTTGCATGAAAATAGAAATGATAATCAATTGATAAATAATCTATGGATTTTTTTGTATATTGTTGCTCTAATTTTTGTATTTCTTTAATGATACCTCTTTTAAACATACAACTCCATTGAGAAGTGATGATCATCGTATTTAGGGGTGGGCGCGGAGAAGTGATGATCATCGTATTTAGGGGTGGACGCGGGACGGGTACTTAATATTTTCGTCTTGCTTGTTACTTGGCTTGGCTTGACAAGTAATGAAATTTTCTGGCTTGATACTTTCCGACTTGTTATTTGGCTTGAACGGGACGAGTACTTGCTTTTACGAGGCGGGTACGAGTCAAGCCTAACGATTCGGACAAGTAACAAGTAATCGTGCCCACCCCTATTATTCGTATTGCAATCACCAATGTTGACGTTGAATAATTACGATAATGAGAAGTTCGTTGGTCGAATATATAAACCAATGTTCTTCTACAAACTGGTTCGGTTCAATCAATCGGTACAAATAGCCTACGAGTAGTTAAAGTGGACACGTGTAAGATCTGTCTTATTTGTTTCAGTATAATGGATGATTAATGTTACATTACATGGTGTGAAGCAGCACCAAAGTTCTGGTCTTATTTTATGCATCCTCAAACTCAGCTTTGTATTAAAGATCCAGTCTTCAAACTAGATTAGAGTTGTTGCTGCAAAACCACTTACAGTCCATACATAATTTTCTTTTATGCTTTTGTATTAGTTTCTTATAGAAAGATTCAAGTATATCAGGCTTATCAGCTTTAGTTCTTGGGCTATTTCTTTTGGACGTTGCAAAACAATCTTTTGCTTGAACTCTAGCCTTCTTGAACCAAGACTATATACATTTTTTTTTTTGGTAACTCAGTATCCGGACCACTTAACGTGGACTGACTAGTCCACCGGACTCGCGTACTTGTCCACGCCCAAGAACTTTTTAAGCCTCCACTTAACGGTTCCTTGGAACTAGTGGTCTGGGGTAGCCAGATCGCCTGTTTCTGGACTACCAAGGTAAACTGCTTGAACCTGAATGATGGTAGCCACCCAGACCCAAGTCCAGACTTCTCGAGAAATCGCGATTAAAATTCGCACCGTGCGGGATAAAATTCGCACCGTGCGGGACTCGAACCGGATGGTGGTTGCCACCCGAATCTGGTCTTTATCGGTGTGCCATGATCGCTCGGACAAGACTATATACATAAAGAATCTCAATGTCTATCTGAACTTTGTTTCTGAAATTTTGTTGTAATCAGACATCAGTCCTGCTTCAAGCTTTCTCTTATCTTGTACATTGATAGTAGTCAACAGATTCTGTATTTTTTAATTATATGAAGTGTCAAGCTTTTATTGGTTGTTACGTTAGAACAATCTCATCTGTCGGTGAGACCTCTTTAGAACTATTAACTTTAATTAAACGGCTGTAAGAGACTAATCTTTTCACTAATCCCAATTAAAACCTAAAAAAACACTCTTTTTTTTTTTTCAGGGATTTCTTAGAAAAGAAATAAAGTTACCTTTTTTCTCTCTTTCTGATTCGGCCGATTGGGCGAAACTGAATCTGATGTGTTTTTTTGTACTAAGCAACAGTACAGACATTACAAATTTCTGAAACTGAGTTTTATCCTTCTTGGGTTGTTTTCTCTGAGCGTCAGAAGTTGAGTTACAAATCTTTGGCCTTTTTTGTGTATTGTGTAGAGAAATTTTTAGAATTTGGTTATAATTGGGATTGATTGTTGTTAGTTTGGGTGTTTTTGTTTTACTTCAGTTGACTTGGTTGAATCATCACTTAACAAAGATCTGGCCTTATGTTGATGAGGTTTGTTTTGATTGTTCTCAATTTGTTATTTGTGTTATGAGTGAAGATATCGTTTCTGTTTGAGAGTTTTTCTTCTCATGTTTTTTAATCATTGGAGTTTAGGCAGCCTCTGATCTTATACGTGCATCTGTCGAGCCTGTTCTAGAGCAATATAGGCCTGCCGTAGTAGCCTCCTTGACATTTTCTAAGCTTACTCTTGGTACAGTGGCGCCTCAATTTACAGGTTAGTTTGTTCATTTCCAGGTTGATATGGAACTTTGTGTTGTGAGGTGGAAGAATGTTAAATGGGCAGTGAAATGAAATACATTTGCTTGTGAACATTTTGGTTTAGTTTGAGTTCATATAAATCGTGTGCTACAGTTTACATTCTTAGTCAACAATGTTCGTACTTTTAAGCGTGTTCACTTCATAACTTACTTTTCTGTGATAGTTGTTGAGTCAATGTGAAAGGAATAAAAGAATGAGAAGTAGATTCGAAATTAAACTGAAAGAGAAATAGGCTATAGGCAATGGCAGCTGTATCATTCTTTACATTTACGCAGATTGTGTGTTTAAATTTTGCAACAAGAGGAGTCATACTCTCAACAAAAAATTATGCTGTTATTTTAGAATTCATGTTTCTGCTTGTGGCCCTTGGTGTTCTTTAAGGTGTTTCCATTATCGACGGTGATAAAAATGGGATGACAATGGAACTTGATATGCAATGGGATGGGAATCCAAATATAGTTC
>CM071720.1:7198413-7212342 GCA_036630335.1 Physaria fendleri | reverse complement strand
CTAAAAAATATATGTATAGATTAAATATAAAATTAAAATAAATTATTTTGAATAAAATAAAATAATGCTTTTACATATTTATAAATAAAAAATTATATATAGATAAATATAATTTTTTAAATTTTATTAATTGACCCCTGGTGTACCGCGGGTTAGAATCTAATTTTCTTTAAAAAAATTTACTTATGTCTCCAGTATTTTGAGTAAATTTTGTTATTGCCTCTGCTAAAATTGCTTATAACCCAATTTGTTATCTGTACTTTTGCATCATGAGACTGTAATTTTGCATCATAAGACTTAAATTAGAAACAAAAAAGAAGGATCTAGAGAGAATGATGATACACACTATACATGTAATCAAGACTTAAATTAGAAACAAAAAAGAAGGATCTAGAGAGAATGATGATACACACTATACATGTAATCAAAGAATCATTAATTAAAAACGGGGATTACGACCTATTTCCCCCTCATACTATGCATATAGTCCCATTTCCCCCTCTTGTGACTTGGTGAACAAGTTGGGCTGCTAATGGGCTTGCTAACACTCTACTTCCTTCAAATAAATCAAAATCAAATTGAATGGTCTATGTAAAAAAAAATTCTAGTAAGACCATTTACAATGGGGTGTTGAATAAAAATTCATTACCTAACAACCCTTGCAATGGTGAGTAATTTTAAAAGAAAAAATGAGGTGGATTCACAAGAGGTAAAAGTTGTCAACACCCGTGAATCCTTTGTTTAGACCATTTACAATGGGGTGTTGAATAAAAATTCATTACCTAACAACCCTTGCAATGGTGAGTAATTTTAAAAGAAAAAATGAGGTGGATTCACAAGAGGTAAAAGTTGTCAACACCCGTGAATCCTTTGTTTCTTGTGAATCCTTTGTTTCTTCTTTATTTTTATTTTGACACATAACATTAATGATTGGTTCTTTAGATTTTATGTGTTTTTTTATCCACCTTTATTTTTCAAACTCAATTATTTAATATCTAATATAAAAATTTATATTTTATTTTTACACCAAAATTCATCATTTTTCAAATTCTATAATAGAGACTTGTTTCATTTAATTTGGACAAAAAAAAGAAAATCAGTCCTTTTAAAACATGGATCCTAATAATAATACTCAAAACACTTAAAACTCTTCTAATATGGGCAAAAATTTGAAATATTTCATGATCAAAATAATTTTAGTTTTTTGGTTTTTATTTGTAATATTATTCTAATTATGTGTGTTTTAACTAAAATTATGTGTGTTTTAATAAAATTTAAATATATTCTAATAAAAATGCTTAAAACTCTTCTAATATGGGCAAAAATTTGAAATATTTCATGATCAAAATAATTTTAGTTTTTTGGTTTTTATTTGTAATATTATTCTAATTATGTGTGTTTTAACTAAAATTATGTGTGTTTTAATAAAATTTAAATATATTCTAATAAAAATGCAGTATAGGTGTGAATTTTGTTAAACCATTGTGGAATATAAAAGTAAAATGGGTGTTAAATGATTATGTGGAAGAGAGAGAAAGTGATGTGGATGTAAAAGTAGGGTGTTGAATTATGAAACCATTGTAAATAGTCTAATAGAAATCAACATTAATTAACAAATAAATCTTAACCATAGAAATATTAATTAATAACAAAGATCAGTTATCAAGATTCATTAATAAATAAATCTTTGATTTGGTTTTTTTTTTTTTTTTTAAAGCAAGAAATCTAAACTAAATACGGAGTTGTCTAAGGATTTAATGATGATGTGCTTGTGAATATATTGTCTTTTCTTCCGACAAATAATGTTATATCCACTAGTGCCTTGTCTAAACGCTGGACGTCTGTCTGGAAGAAGGTTCTCAAACTCCATTTTGATTCCGATTTTAACCAGAGATTAACTTCAAAAAATATTCTCAACATTTTGAGATTACATGAACCTCTTGTCCTAGAGTGTTTACGTTTTTCTGGATTGTTTGATCCTTCGGATTTGAGAACATGGATCGAAATTGCGTTTGAACGCCAACCATTCAGTTGACCTTTCTTCTCCGATTATTTTCAAGTCCCTAAGTGAGCTGCACCTTCACTCTGTAACATTCCAAGACGGAGAAGCTGCTTCCAACCTTCTAAATAGATGCCCTAAACTTCAAGATTTGGTCCTGAAAAGTTATGTATTTGTTAATGAGGAAACTATCACTATTGCGGTGCCTTCATTAGAAAGACTAACATTATCAATGACAGAAGGAAATGGTAGAAGGAAATGGTGGAGGAGGAGGCTACATGATAAATTTCCCCTCCTTAAAATACTTGAACATTGAAAGGATGGACGACCTTGGATTTTGTCGAATTGATAATGCATCGGAGATAGTGGAAGCAAAGATCACTAATGTTTCTAATATTATCCAAGAGAATATTTTGGAATCTTTGGTTTCAGCCAAACGTGTCTCCTTTTTGTTATCACCATTAGAGATAATCTTTTAATATCCATTGAAGGTTTTTTTTTCAATTTTGCTAGCATTGTTTCGTGTACGACTTCTGCACATATTAATTTTCCTCATGGTCACAAATTTTGTGGGCTTGCTGATCACTTTCAAAGCAGAGTGGTGAAATCTAGTTTTTCGCATACATGAAAATTCTCCTAATTTACAAATTCTCAATATCATCGCCACAATAGGTGGACCCAAACATATTGATATAGGCGAGAATTGGAATCAACCAAAATATGTATCAGATTGTTTGTCCAAACATCTTTATACATTTGTGTGGATAAAATACCGGTGGCGAGAAGAAAAGGAAAAAAAAAATTGGCTACTTACATTTTTAAGAACGCAAAATTTTAGAAGAAAACAAATTTCTCGACCAAAACTATCCACCCAACAGAGCATGCCAGAGCATGCAAAGCTAGAAAATAAATCTGAGATGCTGAATCAATTGGCTAATGAGGTCAAGAATGCAAAGCTAGAAAATAAATCTGAGATGCTGAATCAATTGGCTAATGAGGTCAAGAGTTTAAATCCATGTAAACTCGTGTTCGAAACTGATTTAGAAAATGATAAAGATTCTGAGTCAAATTAGGATATAGATTTTGATGGATGCATAATCTGATAGGTTCCATCTTAAGATAGAAGGATGGTGACTTTGATTACTATTAAAGAATAAAACATGGACTCATTATTTATCATAATGTTGTCCTTGTAAAAAGGAAGGTGACTTTGATTAGAGGTGACTTTGATTAGTATTAGTGAAGCAAAGAATAAAATATTGACTCTGTTGTCAATTATTATATTTCTCATTATGTCGAAGAGATGCATCTATAATTCAATACTTCTTTTGGCTTTCTTGTTAATGGCTACCTTCGTTCAAGAACTGTGAGTTTAAAAGAGGGATGATGCTAGAACCTAAATGATATTTTATCTCATAACTCTCTCTACCTCAATTGAATAAAACAATTGATCAAGAATCCATCTTTCTCAGACTTCTGAATCTTCCTTGAGCTTAGAACCTCCTCTGTACTTGTTGTCATAATTGAATGTTGCTGTTCTAAATTACAAAAAGCACATACCATAATTATGCTTTTCCAGTCAAAGATTTCGTTTTCTCTCTAATTTTTACGAATTTGATTCTTACTTGTTGATTACTTATTGACAAATTTTTGCGAAAGTCTAGGGACTGATGATAGTGAGTCGGGTTGGTTTGGTTTGAGTGCACAATACAATTTATGTTTGAATTAATGAATAAACAAAAACAATTTTAATTTTTGAGAACTCTTTTGCTTTTGCTTAGTTAGGTTAAAGGAATTAAGGAAACAAGAGAAGGCAGTTAAATTGATTAAAAATTTAAAAATCAATAATTTAGGTTAAAGGAATTAAGGAAACAAGAGAAGGCAGTTAAATTGATTAAAAATTTAAAAATCAATAATGAAATTTTATTTTAATTAGTGTACTTTTATTAGCAAGATAAATTGCAGAAAAAAAGAGAGTGTAAAAGATTTAGAAAAGATTAGGCTCAAACTGTTTCGTTTCTCATTTTTTCTAATCAACTAATAACCTCTTAATTTAACTAGCAAACTGTTAAATTCTTAGAAACTGATACATGAACCGCTTTAGTGATTTAATTTTTATTAACCGGTTTTAACCATCATTCGCTTGATTTCTTAACTAATAGTAAAATTTGTTGCGTTTAATTATTTAACCACTAAACACACGTTTATTATAAATGCTTAACAGAGTTCGGATTTAATTAACCATTAAAACCAAATGATTTGATGTTTATTTTGAATTAATTTCGGATTTTGGGGTTAATTCGTGAGCCATTACATTAAATCCAAAATTAATTTCAAATGATTGATCGAATCATTCGGTTTTGGTGGTTAATTAAATCCGAGCTTGATTACGCATGTATGATAAACGTGTGTTTAGTAGTTAGGTAATTAAACGTAATAAGTTCTGCGATTAATTAAAAAATCTCGCCAATGGTGGTTCAAACCGGTTAGTGAAAATTAAGTCATTAGAGCGGTTCACGTATCAATTTCTAAGAATCGAATAGTTTTGCATATTAAATTGAGAGGCAATTAGGTGAGGTATAAAAAATGAGGAACTGAACAGTTTGGCTAAAAACTTCGTCAATCCAAAAAGATTACTACTTATCAAAGATTAAGTACCGTCTAGCGATTTTTAACCATGTTACTAGTGTATATGATGATGATGATTTAATCATGTATTAATTAAGAAAAAACGAGAGTGATTTAATATAGGATTACTTATAAATATTTGTAATGGAGTGTGTCACCATTGCATCCAAGTTATAGTTATTTAATATAGGATTACTTATAAATATTTGTAATGGAGTGTGTCACCATTGCATCCAAGTTATAATTTTCACATATATGAGACACACCATTAACCTGCTCCTCAGCTCAACCTGAAAGTCAAAATGAAAACTCATATGGGCCAACGAAGTTCTCGTAAACCCCTTAAATAATCGTTATGTGCCTTAAATATAACATTTGATTAGCCCAGCTTCGTGTACGGTAGAAGTGAGCAAATAAACTTGACTAGCCGCCCTAAGGTTAATAACATAGTAAGGCCCAAACCTAAACTTATATATTTAGATATATTATTAATAGCCTATTAGTGAATAGTGTGGCCTAATTATCTTCTTTTCACGTTATATTTTTTTTTTTTGGTTGGTCAAACAGTTCGGCGCTGAACAATCCTAAACTGGCTTTAGTGAAAAGATTAAAAAAATCGAAGTACACTTAATTAAATTAATCATTTAGTTATGATGATTCAATGGAAATTCTATTAAACTTTCCGAGGCCGCAATTGAACTTTCTCTATTTTAAGTTTTGTTTTTTGTAACTTTTATAACAAATTGCGATATCTAATTAACTATTTTGATTCCTCATTTGATGTCTAGCTTTCTACGAAATCTCCAAAGGAATCACTTTTTTTTTTTGGTTTGAATGTGATATTCATTGATAGTAATTAAATGTAATATTTACATAGAGTTTATTGGTTGCTAAAAATAAGACTTGAGTAGAATAAAAGAACCATCAATAGAACCATTTTCAGTGGACAGACAGAATCTGATTGCCACCATTTTAAAAGTGATATATTTTAAAAGGAATCACTTTTAAAATGGTCATTTTTCTAAAATATGCCATCAAATGTATTTATTTAAGAAGAAAAATATAATTGTAATTCAGGACACGTGGTGAAAGTACAAAGTGCGACGATATTAATTGAAACGATTAATTTTTTTTGTGCATGAGAAAACAAATATGATGAACATGCCACTTGATATTAATTGAAACGATTTACAATTAGACTTATACAAAGGACATCCTATTAGAGCATCCCTATTGCCGGTCTTAAACTGAGTCTTTAGATTAAAAAAGTTTATTAAATATATTAACTAGTAAAAGTTGGACAGGTGGAGAAATGGGTTTTCAATAAAGTTTTAAAATCGGTTAAATCAGAAACGTTTCTCTTTTCTATTTCCTTCTTTTTATTTTTATAATATTAAAACTTAATATTCCCTCTGTTTCAAATTAAATAGGGTTTTAGACATTTTGATTTGTTTCAAAATAAATGGGGTTTTACTAGTTTCTAGGTAATTTTATTGGTATTTTTAGTTATTCTAAAAATATATTAATAAAAAGTATTAATTATGACTACACCTTAAAGGTTATTGGTTGAATTTTTTGAGTAACTTGTGTAAGTAATAACTAAAATGTATAATTATAATTTTTTAAAAATTCGTGTTTTTACTTAAAATCTATGAGGTCCAAACAAATGATACAAAAGATCAACCGATTTCCGAAGTTAGACTGAGATAATGCAGCTTTGAGTAGAACAATTAAGGCTCTGATTGGGAGAGCTTTCTCTAAAGCATTAGCATTCTTCTTATAGAGTATTATGCTGCATCAGCTGTAACCTATAAATCAAATCTTGATTGGAAGAGCTGTAGCATTAAGGAAGAGCTGTAGCATTAACAAATAAAATTACTGAAATAGGCATGATTAAAATTATTCACCATCTCTTACCTAAATCATCTTTGTTTCCTGAATCGATTCACCTTCCAAATACTTTGGATTTGTCATTTTGTCACAGCTAGGATTATCCTTAACAGTCTGGGCTTTTGGTTAACCTTCTATGCAGTTTTCAGGTATCAATGGAATTCTTTACTACACTCCTCAGATTCTCGATCGTGCTGGCGTAGACATTCTTCTTTCCAGCCTCGGACTAAGTTCATCTTTCAGGTCATTACTTCTCTGGAAGATTCTCGATCGTGCTGGCGTAGACATTCTTCTTTCCAGCCTCGGACTAAGTTCATCTTTCAGGTCATTACTTCTCTGGACAATCCCAATTCTCATCGTCTCACTTATCGTCCTTGTCATCAGTGAGCTCATCCACTTCAGCAAAGTCGTCCTTGTCACTATATTTGATCTTCCCCTCAGTTTATCTTTGAGCTCATCCACTTCAGCAAAGTCGTCCTTGTCACTATATTTGATCTTCCCCTCAGTTTATCTTTCATTTTTCGCTCGTGAATTTTCTCTGTAGATTATTCATATGCACGTTTTTCGAAAGATACATAAAGCTCAGAAGGTAAACCTAAAGCACCATAGATCATTTTCTTACAGTTTCGTTGTTGAATCGGTAGAAATTGGTGTGTGAATCTGTGATTGAATCTATTTTGCAACTTGAAAATCCTAGTTAGATATTGTTTCGTTTGTTTTTTTGCTCCTAAATCGATGAATATGTTACTAGAAAATTGTAGGCGAAGCTGTAGACGCACTGGATCTAATGGATCTTTATCGCTCAACTCTGAAACAAATTCCAGTGACGTCTTCGTCGTCTTCCTTAACTCTCGACGAAATAATAACCGACATCGAAGCTCTGAAATGACAGAAATGTTGTATCACTTGATTTTTTGTAAAAGGATAATTAAGTCTTTATTTTTTTTTAATCTTATCTGCTCCGAAAAAGCTCCCTTGAGAAACAGTAACTTAAGAACAGAAATAAGGTATTAACTGCTCAACTAAATGCTTTTTTAAAAAATTGATGATTGGCTGGGAGAGCATAATGCTCTATTAACAGCGCTCCCAATAAGAGCCTAAGTCTCTCTTAAGAGATGTTGAAATGCTCTCTACTCGAGAGAGAAACCGTTGAACGGGCCTAAGTCTCTCTTAAGAGATGTTGAAATGCTCTCTACTCGAGAGAGAAACCGTTGAACGGTAGTAATCCGTACTGGAAGAGGTGGAATAAGGGTGGTCGTCCACACACGACATTGAAAGAACGCATCACCAACTTCAAAATGGAGAACAATATGCTCAGTTGATGGTATCATAATTGCTTGATTATTGAAAGACCACTATGTTTATTAAACGAAAAAAGGGTGGAAAGTAATGGAAAAGTACCACCGAGGATGTTTTTGATTTTGGTCCCAAGTAATGAGAGAAAGGCAAGTTATTTGAGATTCCATGTAAGCTGTTTCATTCCATATAGTTATTTGAGATTCCATGAAAGCTGTTTCATTCCATATATCGATAAATCATCAAAACCGTCATAAACGTAATTAAATGATCATCTTCTTTTTTTTTCTGGTGGGTCCAATTATCGAAAATAGTCAGCCGTCGTATATTTTTTTTTCTATTTTTTTTTTTTTTTTTTGTTTTTGGAACAAAACTCTAACTCATCCATCCAATTTTATATAGAGAAAATTATAGAGGCTGTCATAGACAGACCCTGAAATTATGAGATTGCCACAGTCAACAATCTCTTTTAAAACTGCCACAGACAGTCAAAACACGCGTGTGTCATACTGCCATAGACAATGCGAAAAGACCAGCGTGCCCCTGTCTGTCCCCGCGTCCTTGTGTAAAAAAAATAAACAGGGATACGCTGGTCTTTTCGCACTGTCTATGCCACACGTGTGTTTTGGCTGTCTGTGGCAATTTTAAAAGAGATTTTGCCACTGTGTCTCACAAACTTTTTCGGCTGTCCATGACAGTTTCAACAAGATTCCCTTTTATATATCATGTCTTCGTCTATATAAAACCCTCTTCTCCTATGACATAAACTTGCATGAAGAACTACTACGGATAAAGCTCTCTGCTTCATATTCCCATCTCTCTCTCTCTTTTTTGTTTTTTGTATTATATTGGTTATAGTCAATAGTTGTTTTGAAGTCAAAGAAAAAATGGGGAGTCCAGTGGGCTTCAGGTTCAGTCCAACCGACGAGGAGATCATATACCATTACATCTTACCGAAAAATTTCGAAACTGACACGAGCCATGTCGATAAAGTCATTAGCACAGTGGATATATGTAGCTGTGATCCTTGAGGAAAATAAATATAACAGAGGTGATCGACAGAGTAGGACAACAAAGTCAGGGTTTTGGAAGAAAACCGGAAAGACAATGATGATTAACACAAGAAATAAGACAAATCCAGTAAACATAGGTGAGAAAAGGGTTTTGGTGTTTCACTTAAATGGTAAGAATAATGGAGTTGGATCCAGTAACGATTGGGTTATGCATGAGTACCATGCTACTACTCCCCTGTTTTATCCTAATCAGGTAAAATTTTTTTTCCAAATTTAAGTGGAGTTGGATCCAGTAACGATTGGGTTATGCATGAGTACCATGCTACTACTCCCCTGTTTTATCCTAATCAGGTAAAATTTTTTTTCCAAATTTAAGAATATAAATTTGACTGTTTCGTAATAATTAATAATTGGTATTTGGTTGTATATGGCATCGAGTTTATTGACTTTCTCTTTTGGGGTTGTATATGGCATCGAGTTTATTGACTTTCTCTTTTGGTCGTGTTTTTTGTTTGGGTGAGAACAGATGATATATACAATCTGTAGACTTGAGTACAAAGGTGAAGAGAGTAGTTGTGAGTTTGGGCAGGGTCACTCTTTAAATCCTCTCGTGAGCAATCCTGGATCTGAGGTGGGTCAATCTCCAAGAATATGTTGCATACTCATAAAGAATCATCCAACACTGACTTCATTATGTTATTTCTTTCTTTTTTTTTTTTCCAAGAATATGTTGCATACTCATAAAGAATCATCCAACACTGACTTCATTATGTTATTTCTTTCTTTTTTTTTTTATAGGAAATTTTGTCTGAATGGGTCCAAAATCAAGAATTACAGAATCCGCCCAAAGATGCGATGCAAATGGATTTCAACGATGTACCAAGTGACGATTGGAAATGTATTTTAAATGAGCAAAATATGATTACAGGATCTAAGGATGTACCAAGTGACGATTGGAAATGTATTTTAAATGAGCAAAATATGATTACAGGATCTAAGGTGGGTTTAGCCTTCAAAAATATATTTCATACTCATGTAGTCATAGAGAATCATCTAATTTTTCTTTGTAAATACTTTATATATATTTATAAAATATGTGTAAAAATAATGTTTTCAGATAGTATATTAAAGTATATAGAAAATAATTCTATTTTATGTCATTTAAATTTAATTGAAATTTTTATATATAGTAAAAAAAATATTATGCTTTTTAATTGTATTAATAATTTTAAAAATATTTATGTTTAAAATAAATAAATAATTGTTTTTTTATTAAATAGAGTTTCAAAAGTTTTTTTATCGAATAGGAAATTACGGATCGGCCTGACATCGACTTCATTTTTGTTACTGCCTCTTTCTAGGAACTCTTGTGTGAATGGGTCCAAAGCCAAGAATTACAAAATTCATGTCAGTTAAGTGACTTTGACCAGTATCTTTTGGAAGAAACTCAACTGGAATATGCTATGGACATGGCTTTTAGTAATGTAATAAATGATGATTGGACAAGTTTTTTCAGTTGTTGATGAACAGAATATGATTACAGGATCTAAGGTGGGTTAGTCTTAAAAAATTGATAAAATCAAGGATCGAACTTACCCATTTTGTATGAGGCTAAAGCTCTGATACCATGATAAATTGATGAGAGTAAGAACACGAATGTGTTTAATATATTTCAACATAAATGTAAATATTCTAAATTCTGATATCGGAGATATCTCCGTAATCTTCTGAATTCTTTCAATTTTCCATGATTTCCATAATCTTCGGCAATCTTCTTCACCGTTGATTCTGATACATCTCAATTTCTCCTAACAAATTTCTCCTAACAAACTTTCTTCTACTACTTAAAGGCCAAACGCGCGCATGATAAACTTTTCCTACGCTGAAGGGTCTTCTGGCTCCGCGCTGACCTCCTTGGTTGCCTGGTAATATCAGATCGACCTTTTGTTCTCGGCTCAAGTGATATTCAGGACATTAAGATCAACAGAAAAGCAGGTAGTTCCAAACTACGAGATGCTCTGAAACTCTCAAGACTCAAGTCACCCTTGTTCTCGAGTTTTTACCGAGATCGGACGGTTTAACCTTCTTAATCTCCTTTTTTTGAGCTCGTCTGACACTAATTCAAAGAGAAGGAATAAAAGGTTAAGCGGATTCATCGCTTTTATAGTGAAGCAACAAACCCACATCTCAAGACATTCATCTCTACCTGATACCTTGATTCAATAACGGGTAAGACTCCATTTAGATCTTGGTTTTCCAATATCCGAGAGTAACATGCAAGTACAAAAGGTTCAGAGGCAAGTCTTGCATCATCGCATCTTCAACCTTAGGTTGACTCAACGGAGATTGAAAAAGACCTCACTGTCGTGCGTATATCTCCAACAACTGTGTCATTATTCACATTGTGGTGGACGAAAGCTATAAGCAGTGGTGCTTGTCTCTTTTGACGAGGAAAGATGTTGCGCTTACTCAGGCTCGGCCCGACCCTAAGAAAAATGAAGCTTTTGCTTTAGGCCCCAAAATTTTTCTAAAAATTTGGGTTAAAAAAGGGCCACATATTATATACAAAAAAGGTTAAGCAATGCCAAATAAGAAGCTTAGTTTAATGGTTTCTCGAGAAGTTCCTTTGCTTAGGTTCGAGTCTCATACAATACTTTTTTTTGCGGGCAAACCGAAGGGTAGTTTATGCAGGAACAGAATGCTCCGAGAAGACCCCTGAGCCTCATTCAGCCCATAATGACATCAAGATCAGCTTGGAAAATTCTGGAGCTAATTTATAAATTCTTGACTCATTCAGAGAGCCCATGCAGGAACAGAATGCTCCGAGAAGACCCCTGAGCCTCATTCAGCCCATAATGACATCAAGATCAGCTTGGAAAATTCTGGAGCTAATTTATAAATTCTTGACTCATTCAGAGAGCCCCTCGAAATGGAATCATGGCATTTCAAGCTCGGATGAAGAAGTTATGAATTTTGTAAGTCAGATGTTCTACAGCCTTGCGGTTTCAAACATATGCTCACTGATTTGGATTCAATGACCACACCAGAAGGAGTTAAGCTGCAAACCAACTTGGTATGGAATCTTGATTCATAATGAAAGATTTGAGAAGTGGAATCATACCAAAACGAGTTCATATGATGGAGTTATTAATATTATAAGTGAACCGGATTCTGATTTAACAGGATTGGACATACCTGCCTTATTTTTATAAGTGAACCGGATTCTGATTTAACAGGATTGGACATACCTGCCTTATTCTTTTTGTTTCTGAGAAAGAAACGTTTTTCTTGCTTAGTTTCTCTTGGTTGATTCCATGAATTCTAAGTGTCGATTTCATCCTCTCTAGTGTGATTCTATTTGAGGCTGAAATCTAGACTTATCAAAGGTCCTTCCATACCCTTTGTGGCGTCTATGATTCCACATTCACCTCCATTTTCGACATCTATTTCATCTTCTGCGAGTTTAATTAATGCTCCCTAGGGGGGGGGGGGTGGTCAGACACCATGGCGGTGTGCCAGGAGGCTATGACCTCGCAAAATCTAGGGTATGACAACTATGACCGAACACCACGGTGTAGTCAATATTCGTGACTGATTTTTAGACAAGAACCTAACCAGCACCTGAATAGTCGATCGATCTACAGTCTATAGTCCATTAGATCAGTTCACCGAAACCTCTACAATTTAGGTTTTATGCTGAACTACCCACAAACACACTCGCAAACACAATCTCCTGCTACATACTAAACCTTAGATCTCTAGACGTGTACTAGATTTCCTTGTGGATCGACCCCGCTATATGCTAAAAGTGACTTAACCGTGCACTTTCGGTAATGAACATGTTTAAACTCTCAGGACTACTTTCTAGTATTCCTTGGTGAAACCTGACTAGCCCAGACGAAAAATCCGGACGACATCAAGGATCCAATCCAACCATGGAATTATGTTAAAACTATCAAGATACAAGATGAAAGGATCCTACGGTTACAAAAAGAAGCCAAACTTCTTTTGAATTTGAGGAGCAAAATCAAGGAACAAGATCAACTCATTATTAATCAATATTTACTCTTTAATATTTTAATTGTTTTCTTTTATTATTATTTTCTAAAATCTATTATAAAAGACCTTTGCCTTCACTTGTAATAGTTAGACTTGAAATTTGAAATAAAGATATTCTTTTTGTTTCTGAGAAAGAAACGTTTAATTTCCTTAGTTTCTTTCGGTGGATTCCATGAGTTATAAAAGACCTTTGCCTTCACTTGTAATAGTTAGACTTGAAATTTGAAATAAAGATTATTCTTTTTGTTTCTGAGAAAGAAACGTTTTATTTCCTTAGTTTCTTTCGGTGGATTCCATGAGTTATAAGTGTCGATTTCATCCTCTCTAGTGCGATTCTATTGAGGCCGAAATCTAGACTTATCAAAGGTCCTTTCTTACCTTTTGTGGCGTCTATTATCCCACATTCACCTCCATTTTCGACATCTATCCATCTTCCGCGAGTTTGGCTTGGACTCTCTTGATCATTTAATTGATTTTGGTACTGATGGATTTCATGCCTACATTATTCTTTTTGTTTCTGAGAAAGAAACGTTTTATTTCCTTAGTTTCTTTCGGTGGATTCCATGAGTTATAAGTGTCGATTTCATCCTCTCTAGTGCGATTCTATTGAGGCCGAAATCTAGACTTATCAAAGGTCCTTTCTTACCTTTTGTGGCGTCTATTATCCCACATTCACCTCCATTTTCGACATCTATCCATCTTCCGCGAGTTTGGCTTGGACTCTCTTGATCATTTAATTGATTTTGGTACTGATGGATTTCATGCCTACATCAGGATGAAAGAGAGTTTGTGGCTAAGACTCGAACCATCTCGACCACTGTTGAGTTTTTTCTTTTGTCAAGATCAAAATATACACTGGGGAAGAAATTTTTTGATTCGAGTTCAGTCTCTCGAAACCTTTATGAGATGCTTATGAAACCTTCTGGAAGTGGCTGTTTCAACCACCTTCCAAAAACCATTCTTCATCGCTTCCCAATTGCTTCGGCGAAGACAATTTCACATCAGTTTCTTTGAAAAGTTTAAACCTGAAAATTGCCTTTAATC
>CM071720.1:7186985-7197872 GCA_036630335.1 Physaria fendleri | reverse complement strand
AAGAAGACATTATCAAACAGGAAGTTGTGTTTCTTTTGATGAACTTAGTAGGCATGATGAAGCTGGTTGGCTTGCTGGTTCTTCATATACTAGTAGGATTGAAGTTTAGTTTACTGACAATTTATTTTACATCTTCAATTTTTTGTTCTTTGTAGAATTTTAATAAGATATATGTAGTCAGATTCTCATGGTCCTATGGGATAACAGAGAAAATAATAAAAGTTGAACTTATCAAGAACAGTCTGATAAAATTATTTATTAGATTCTTTTTTTTTTTTTAATTTGTGGTATATCGTCCAATAATATCAACAATTTTATGACACCAATGATCTATCTTTCGGTCACGGATTCCAATGTTTGTAGAAGTGAATCGATTTAAAACATGATTCTTTTATGGTTAACTGGATTTGAAGAAATTGCAGCGGTTAACAAAATTCACGTAGTAAAATAAATACAAATATTGTCTATGTAATATAGTGGAGAAACTAAAATTTTAGGGTGATCTAGTTTGAAACTCAATAATTTATGGTATATCCTCCAATAATCCCAACAATTTTATGGATTCCAATGATCGATCTTTCGACCATGGATTCCGATGTTCATAGAAGGGAAGCAACCTATCAGTTAGGCTATCACCTCCGAACTATTAGATATTAATCATTAAATCAAAGTTGTTTGTTAAAATTAATTATTTTAAAATTTTAACGAACCATATTTTATTTTGCAACTCGAATTTTTATATCAATTTTTGATTTTTAAAGAATTTTTTCAATTTTTCAAAAAAGAAATTGAATATATCGGTAGAGCTTAAACCCGATCCAAACCTAACAAATACCAAACCAAATCCAAACAAACCTGATAAGTGATAACCCATATGCCCTAGCTAGGTTTAATTATAAAGTCCACCGCCGTCAAAATAGTAAAGCCCATAAAAAAAAAGGAAAGCCCAAATTAGGGCTTCTGGTGTTCTGTTCCAACTAGTATTTATACAACACTCGCCCCCAAAAGCTTTATATGCGTCCTGTCTTGCTTATTCGTTTCTAGGGTTCATTGTCTTCTTTTAATCTTTGTTTCTGGATCTGTTTTGATAGATAATGCTATGATGAAATAATCGTGTGCCAGAGGTGTTTATTACATCGCTGACGGTAAAACACAACCCTCTAAGAAGTTCTGAGCTTTACCACATCTTAAATTCTTCATTGATTTCGATTTTTTTTTCGGATTTTGATAAAGTTTAAACCTTTTTTTTGTGAGTCGAGGTGACGATAAAAATTCACAAGTCTGTCAATCCTCTGAAATACATTAGTGATGTAAATCCTCTGAAATACATTAGTGATGTAATTGTGTTCTCGACAGGTTCTGATCGACTCAAAAAACAAATCGAATTTTGATTTTTCACTGAATTTCTTTTTCTAATTTGATTGATTTTGGATCTGAGTATATGATGATCCTCGTTTAACAATTGCCTCTGAATTTATATTGATGTTTAATAACCTTGGAGAACTGATACTCAGATTCAATCTTTTAAGACAGATTCCTTTGTTAATTTTGATTAATTAGGTTTGAATTTTTGTGGGCAGATGATGAAATTTTATTTCATGGGTAATTTGCGTCTGAATCTTTTTGATGTTAATGATAATCTGATGCCCTTAGTTTTTTTTTTCTGCTAATCGTTTATTACAATTTTTATTTGTTTGTTTTGGTTATCACAAGTTATTTAGTTAATATTATTGAAATCATTGATTAAATTCTTCTGGGTATTCGGATTAGAAACTTGGTTTCAGAACTGAATCAACAAGCTTATATAAGAAGCATCATCTTCGTAACATTCTTGTGAATGACAATTTTGGTTTTGAATCTGAGTATATGATGAATGACAATTTTGGTTTTGAATCTGAGTATATGATGAATCTCATATAACAAATGGGTAATTTGCGACTGAAGTTACATTGATGTTCTATTCACCTTGGAGAACTGATACTCTGATTCATTGTCTATAAACAAATTTCGGTGCTAATTTTGATTATTTAGGTCTGAATTTTTGTGGACAGATGATGAAATTTTATTTAAATGGGTAATTTGCGTCTGATTCTTCTTGATGCTAACTCTTATGATAAACTGATGCCCACTGAATGACAATTTTGGTTTTGAATCTGAGTATATGATGAATCTCATATAACAAATGGGTAATTTGCGACTGAAGTTACATTGATGTTCTATTCACCTTGGAGAACTGATACTCTGATTCATTGTCTATAAACAAATTTCGGTGCTAATTTTGATTATTTAGGTCTGAATTTTTGTGGACAGATGATGAAATTTTATTTAAATGGGTAATTTGCGTCTGATTCTTCTTGATGCTAACTCTTATGATAAACTGATGCCCACCCACACTAAACTATTTTCTATAAATCTTTTATTGTACTTTTTATTTTCACGTATCTGAATGATTTATTCACAAAATCCATATTTCAAAAGATATTATCAACTGCAAAATGTCATCTGTAATTGATTTTGTATCAGAAGCAAATCAATAGAATAGAATTTGTTATCCTTAAGAACATAACTGAGTGGTTCTTAATTAATCAGAAACAACTCAGGTCCAAGGGTGAAATTACTGGGAATACGGTTTAACCTGCAAGCCATGTTGGTGATATCAGAACAAGAAATGGTTAGATGGACAAGCTTCATCATATTTGCAGATGCACAAAGAATAACACATGACTTTAATGTGACAGAGCAACTTTGATCCAACTTTCAAATGAAAATCACCATATCTAAAACATTCTTCGAAAACCCAAACTGTACTCCCACTGAGTATGTGACAGAGTAACTTTGATTTATTCAGTTTCTGAGCTATTTGATACACTTGGATCACCAAAATAAGAACCCTAATTTATGAGCTTAATCGTTAAGTTTGAATCTTTATCACTCAGTATCGTCTAGCACAAGAAAAGTTAAAGGCCTCTTCGTCACCTGAGCATTGGCAATTATACCTATGGTGTCAACAGTAAAGGGTTGATACAGGTGATTTGGATATTTATATAGCCTGAGATGAGTAAGACATAGATCGTGACATACGAGCAGGCCAAAAGTGATGCAAACTGCATCAAAAGGCATTACTTGTTAAGATTCTCACACCACATGAAACAGTTAAACCCTCTGTTTCAACCATTCCTGTCCGATTGAGACACAACACAAGTCATAACAGTTCGCGAGACAAAAGTTACTATTGATTCGTACATGATCAATGTTCCGTGTAGTACTCGAATATTTAGATTCCATTATGAATCAAATAAAGTCTACGAGTAGTATAATGAGGGGCTTTTCTTATTTATTTCGCTATTTATTAAATGTCTGAACTTGAGTTTTAAGTTAACTAACTTAGGTCCCATCAAACTTGATTGAGCCTTAACTGAATCTACTTTCCTAGTGGTGGTTAAGTTGGTAGCTACCGCTTTGACTTTTTTTTTTTTTTTTTTGAATACACGTAAATGATGATGTAAACAAAAACATCAACAATGATGTCACAGGAGGAGAGATTGATAATGATAAGAGTCATCTACACCAAATGGCCTTATGGGCTTCCAATATTTCAAAAATGACCTTGATGTATAAACAAAAAAATCAAAACATATGTAAACAAAAAAAAAAAATTGGGCTAGTAGATGTAATTTTTTTGGGTTTGGACTAGTGGGTGTAATTTTAAAATATAAACAAAAAAATCAAAACATATGTAAACAAAAAAAAAAAATTGGGCTAGTAGATGTAATTTTTTTGGGTTTGGACTAGTGGGTGTAATTTTAAAATCATGAAGGCTAGTGGATGTAAATTTTTCTAATGATAATGGTAATTACTATGAGACTTACAAAACACATAATGAAGTTTCAATGTCATTGGGTTCGCGTGATAAAAAAAACTCTCAATGTTCCATCCGATGTTAACCCTCCACATATGTGCCATAAGAAACGGAAATGACAAAAATCTGTTTCTTGTGGCACAAATGTGAAGAGTTCCTCACTTGATCCAACATGTAGCAGAACAAGTAAAACATCGGAATTTTCTTCATCACGCAAACCCAAAGAAATTAGACTTTTATTATGTGTTGGTATTGTAACTTTTGCAGTAATTTCAGCAACATTGTTGTTATTACCATTATCATCCAATCTATCTCCGCGACATCATTGTTGATGTTTTCGTTTATATCATATTGTAAACATATGAATACATTATGGTAAAATGCAATATGAATCTTCTATATATAAGAGTACTATGATTAGATCTACTAATCTTTTATATGAATCTTCTATATATAAGAGTACTATGATTAGATCTACTAATCTTTTAGTAACCGATAAGAACTATTTTCACTAATTATCCGTTACTTATGATCAATCTTTCATTACTGTTTAAAAATATATCCTCAATTAATGGATAAGTTTTACCAGATCGAAACAAAAGTCTGAATCTTACTTGATAAACAAGAATAAAATTATTATAGTACAATAGAAAAATAATAATTAAAGGTCAAAGGGGACAAGACAAAATCTTTACGACATCGTTTCAGCGAATGAGTCAACGAGGTAAGTCGTACTTGTTAAAAACTCGTTGACTATTTTTTATTTGATCATCGTACCGTGGACCCTACGTTTGCTTAATCTTAATTAAGTTACCATTTTTATGATTAATCTTCATATAATTAAAACGAAGAAATTTCATTAAGAGAATCTTAGATAAAACAGTTGTGAATACAAGAAGATCAAAATTGGATATGTAAAAACAAAATATTTAGAATTGTGGAATCGGATTTTATTAGAAATTATAAAAAGATACGTGAAAGGATATTTTAAACATTATATTTAGGTGAAAGTTATAATTAACTACAGAAATTTTTTTTTAAAAAAAAACAAAAACAAAAAATATATAAATCAAAAAGTTCAAAGTACAAATTTAAGTGCTATCTTTACTATTATTTAACGAGAAAATGTCAAAAAAAACCTTAAATTTTTACTCGACCTCTGTTTAACGCGCGAACTATTTCGTCCCCATTTAAAAACATGAATTTTCAAATTAACCGTCATTTAATACATGACGTTAAATGACTTAAAAATTAACCGTCATTTAATACATGACGTTAAATGACTTAACGAAGAAAAAGACGACGTTAACTTTCATTTAATGTCATTATTAAATGACTGTTAATTTGAAAGTTTATGTTTTTAAATGGGGATGAAATAGTTCGTGCATTAAATGGAGGTCGAGTAAAAGTTTAGGGTTTTTTGACATTGAATATTATTCTTAAAAAAAATAAACAAAATATTATAAATAAAATAACAATAGTTAATTAAATAACAAAAATATAATTATTAAAATAATAAAATTTAGTGATATTTAATTTGTATGAATTTTCATAAACTAATGATTTTATAATTTTATAATTAAAAATTAAATTCAAACCTTAATAGGAATTTTTTTGAATATTTTCGTTATTAATTATATTTTGTTTAATGAATATTAAAGTTTGTTTACGATTTCTATAATAATATTTTTTAAAAATTAAGTAACAAAAACTAACGAGTATATATAATATGTTTATATGTAAGCGATACAAAGATTTGTCGTGGTATAGTGGTTAAGTCTTCTTCAATTTATTGTGGAAGTCACAAGTTAACATCATGTCTTAAATGACAAGATAGTTCGCGCATTAAATCTGAAAATTCGTACAAATCAGATATCACTATATTTTAATTATTCTAATATTTATTTTTTGTTATTTAATTTACTATTGTTATCTTATTTATTATTATTTGTTTATTTATTTATTTTTGAATAATATTCAATGTCAAAAAAACCTTAAACTTTTATTCTACCTCCGTTTAATGCGCGAACTATTTCGTCCCCATTTAAAAACATGAATTTTCAAATTAACAGCCATTTAATACATGACGTTAAATGAAAGTTAATGCCGTCTTTTTTTTCCGTTAAGTCATTTAACGTCATGTATTAAATGACTGTTAATTTGAAAATTCATGTTTTTTCCGTTAAGTCATTTAACGTCATGTATTAAATGACTGTTAATTTGAAAATTCATGTTTTTAAATGGGAACGAAATAGTTCGCGCATTAAACGGAGGTCGAGTAAAAGTTTAAGGTTTTCTTTTGACATTTTTCTCATTATTGAACTCACTTTTATCAAGTAATTAATGATTTTTTTAGTTTGTGAAATTTCTTACTGTTATTGTTAAATAAGTGAGTAATGCATAGGATTCTCTATGTTCATAAACCAAGATATTAGGTTACCAGATTAGTATTATCCTAAATGCCAAAACTAAAATTTCAAATTGAAGCTATATTAGTGAAGAAAACTGTCAAAAGATTTGCCCAAAATAGTAAAATAAAACTTCTATAATTGGATTAATGGTAAATGTAGTTGGCCTCTGTGTATTGTCACGATATAATATGTTGATAACAATAATATGGATGCAAACAAAAGAATAATTTTGGAAATTACAGTAGTTTTTTTTTCAAATTTTCCTACAAAAAAAATTTGAAGTAATTATACGTTTATAATTCTCCAAAAGCTATATGTTATCTTTTAAATACCAAAATTATAAAATCATCACAGATATATATATATATATATATATAATATTACTATCATAGTTTTAAAATTTTGACGAGAATACTTAAATTAGATCATGACAAAAAAAATAAGAATATTTAAATTAGATTTTATGAAAGTAAATTATGGGATATCCAAATTTTTGTTAATATCATGTCATATCTTTAATGTGATTTGTTAGAAACGATATATTTAAACATTTAAATCTAAAAATTAAATACAAGTTAAAAATGTCCAACGTAATAACTTACACTGTTTATAAATTGCAATGAAAGTTTGTATATTTACGGGTTGTATCTTATTTTGTTCTGAATTTTTAAAACGATATATTTAAACAAGATAAAAAAATAAATGCGTTAAAAAAAAACAAGATAAAAAAAATTAAATACATAAATACAATTTATAAAGTATGTACTAACGCAATAATGAATAATGTTAAATGTTTTAAAAGTTTGTGTATTTGCATGTATAACGCATGAATTGAGATAATAAATAAATTGTATTTAACAATTATCATAAAAAAATTTGTATCTACGGATTAAATTCATTTTTTTCTTTGTCATTAACCTATCATATGAACGCATATCTTCAACGTGAGTTGTTAGAAACAATATATTTAAATACGTAAAGCTAAAATTTGAATGTAAAACAACAGTTTATAATCATGGATTGACATAACAATTGAATTGCATTTGACAATTACCATGAAAGTTTGTGTATTCAAGAGGTACATCTTATTTTTGTTTTAATCTGTCATATCTTCAACGTGAATTGTTTAAAACGATATTACTTCAACAAAATAAAACCAAAATTTGAATACAAAACAACAATGTATAACGTATAGACTAACACGACAAATAAATTACATTTGATAATACCGTAAAAGTTTGTGTATTTGCATGTATACCGTATGAGTTGACACAATAAATAAATTGCATTTAACAATTGTCATAAAAGTTTTTCTGTATATACGGGTTATACTCTTTTTTTCTTTGTCATTAACCTATCATATCTTTAACGTGAGTAGTTTAAACAAGTAAGACTGAAATTTGAATGCCAAACAACAATTTATAACGCATAGACTGACACAACAATTAAATTGCATTTAGCAATTACCATGAAAGTTTGTGTATTCACGAGGTACACCTTGTTTTTGTTCTAATTTATCATATCTTCAACGTGAATTGTTTAAAACGATATATTTAAACAAAATAAAACCAAACTTTGAATACAAAACAACAATGTATAATGTAAGGACTAACACGACAAAGAAATTGCATTTGATAATGCCATGAAAGTTTGTTATTTGCATGTATAGCATATGAATTGACACGATAAATAAATTGCATTTAGCAATTGTCACAAAAGTTTCTGTATATGCGGGTTATATTGCTTTTGTCTCTGTCATTTACCATATCATATCTTCAACGTGAGTTGTTCAAACGTGTAAAGTTAAATTTCGAATGCAAAACAACAATTTATAACGCATGGACTGACACAACAATTGAATTACATTTGGCAGTTGCCGTGAAAGTTTGTGTATTCACGAGATACATCTTATTTTTGTTATAACCTATCATATCTTCAACGTGAATTGTTTAAAACGATATACTTAAACTAAAATAAAACTAAAATTTGAATACAAATAACAATGTATAGCTTATGAACTAATACGACAAAGAAATTGCATTTGATAATGTCGTGAAAGTTTGTGTATTTGTTTGTATAACGTATGAATTGACACAATAAATAAATTGTATTTAACAATTGTCATTAAAGTTACTGTATATGGGGGTTAAGTTCCTTTTTTATTTGTCATTAATCTATCATATCTTTAACGTGAGTTGTTTAAACACGTAAAACTAAAATTTGAATGCAAAACAACAATTTATAACGCATGGACTGACACAACAATTGAATTGCATTTGGTAATTGCCATGAAAATTTGTGTATCCACGAGATACATATTATTTTTGTTGTAATCTGTCATATCTTTAACGTGAATTGTTTAAATAGATATACTTAAACTAAATAAAACTAAAATTTGAATACAAAACAATAATGTAACAAATAAATTGTATTTTATATTACTGTGAAAGTTTGTATATATGTATGTATAACGTATGAATTGCCACAATAAATAAATTGCATTTAACAAATGTCATAAAAGTTTCTGTATATGCGGGTTAAGTTCCTTTTTTATTTGTCATTAACCTATCATATCTTTAACGTGAGTTGTTCAAACGCATATAGCTCAAATTTGAATGCAAAACAACAATTTATAACGCATGGACTGACAGAACAATTGAATTTCATTTGACACTTGCCATGAAAATTTGTGTATTCACGAGATACATCTAATTTTTGTTCTAATCTGTCATATCTTTAACGTGAATTGTGTAAATAAATATACTTAAACTAAAATTTGGATACAAAACAACAATGTAACAAATAAATTGCATTTTATATTACTGTGAAAGTTTGTGTATATGTATGTATAACGTATGAATTGCCACAATAAATAAATTGCATTTTAAAAATGTAATAAAAGTTTATATATATTCGGGTTCAATTTCTTTTTTCTCTGTCATTAACCTATCATATCTTCATCGTGAGTTGTTCAAACGTATAAAGCTTAAATTTAAATGCAAAGCAACAATTTATAACGCATGGACCGACACAACAATTGAATTGCATTTGGCAATTACCATAAAAAATTGTGTATTCACGAGATACATCTTATTTTTGTTCTAATCTGTCATAGCTTCAACGTGAATTATTTAAGACGATATATTTAAACAAAATAAAACTAAAATTTGAAATATATATATATATGTATAGACTAACACGACATATAAATTGTATTAGATAATACCGTGAAATTTTGTGTATTTTCATATATAACGTATGAATTAATCTAATAAAAAATTGTATTTAATTAAAAAAATTGTATTCATAGATTTTTTTTTACCAACCTATCACATCTTCAACGCAAATTGTTAAAAATCATATGTTTAAACACTTAAAAATAAAATAAAAATCATACTAATAAAATAAAATTAGAATGCAAAACAGTATTTTAAAAATTATGAGAAAAGGATATAAATGTCATTTTATTAATATCCCAAAGCTCGATGTACAAAACAAATTACAAAACGCTTTATTACTATAAACACAAGCCTCGATTTCCCCATTTTGACCCTTCCCCTTTTTTTTCTTTAGGACCAAATTAGATTCTTTTCTTCACATTAATTTTTAGTTCTATAATAAAAATATCAAAACTGTATTATAGTAATCTAAGTAATTATTAGCTCACAAACTTTATTAACCCGAAGTGTTCTAAAAAGGTTAATAATGTCAAAATATAGATTTCTTCTAATTATAGCAAGTTGATCTAAAATTAATTTCTAACCTAGTGATAACAAGTAGATTTATAATTAATTGCTATCTAACTAAAGATTTCATAAGTTAATAAGCTATAAACTATCTAACTAAAGATAACTCTACCAATAAAAAAAATATAATAGTCAACAAAACATTACAAATTTCCTATAAAAATTTGATAATATACAACATTTGAATCCTATCTACAATATTATTCGTTTAAAGTCAAAAAAAAAGGTTAAGAATATAACAAGGGTAAATTTGTAATTACGAGAGAATGTTTTTTGTAATTACGTAATTAAATTTATTTAAAGAAAAAAAGAGAAAAACGAGAGTCAAATGTTTCTAATTAAAAAAAAAAAAATAAAAAATCACAAAAAGTCGTCTCTGAGAAAAAAATAAAAAAAATATTTAAATCATAAAGAAGACGACAAAAGTCACACTCTATTTTAACACTCTTTCCCATTTTTTTCTTTCTCCTCTCAAATTCAAAAAATCACAGAGAAAGCAAAATTTTCTCTGAGAAAAAATTTCAGAAAAAAAGAGTGTGTTCAAAATCAAATGTGATGGGAAGTGGAATCTCATCTATCTTACCTTGTTTAAATCAACGTCGTCGTAACTCATCAAATTCGAATCCTATGGAAGCGTTGGATGAGCAAGGGACGTTAGGCCATTCTTACTGTTACGTTCCTTCTTCTTCGAATCGTTTCGTTTCTCCGTCACATTCTGATCGATTCGTTACTCCTACTGGTTCTTTATCTCCTTCGCATGAACCGGGTCGGATCCGAGGTACTGGATCATCAGAGCCGTTACATACTGGGTTTAGAGCGATTTCTGGTGCTTCGGTTAGTGCAAACAATTCGAATTCCAAAACTGTTTTTC
>CM071720.1:6949180-6962447 GCA_036630335.1 Physaria fendleri | reverse complement strand
AAGTGGTAGTCCAAGGCAATATGCTTCATTCTGGAGTGAAAAACAGGATTTGCAGCTAAGTAGGTGGCACCAAGATTGTCACAGTAAATGGTGGGACACGAAGAAGAGAGGTGGAGGCCGAGTTCCTTGAGGAGGGATGAGAGCCAGCAAATTTCCGCCATAGTAGTTTCCAAAGCACGATACTCAGCTTCCGTAGACGAGCGAGCAACACCAGTTTGTTTCTTTGAAGTCCAAGCAATAGGGTGTTGTCCAAGATAAACAATATAAGCACTTGTAGAGGTGAAATCATCCTTGTTACCCGCCCAATCTGCGTCGGTGAAGGCATGGAGAGTTGGTGAAGACGTGGCGCTGAGGAAGATACCACGGTGCAACGTCCCGGAAAGATAACGAAGGATTCGTTTGACCGCTGTCCAATGATCTGTTGTTGGTTTATGCATGAATTGAGAGAGCTTGTTGACGGCGAAGGATATATCCGGACGGGTAAGAGATAGATATTGAAGACTGCCTAGAACCATGCGATATTCCGTCGCGTCAGCTAACGCGGTACTTGTGTGGAGAGTGAGCGGCGCGGACGTGCAGAGAGGTGTGTGGACAGCTTTTGTATTCTGCATTTTCATCTTGTTTAAGAGATCTGCAATATAACGAGATTGAGTCAAGTGAATGCCTTGAGAAGTCCTATGGACTTCTACACCAAGAAAATAAGAAAGAGGACCAAGATCTTTTAAGGAAAAAGTTTGAGAAAGAGAAGCGATAAACCGTGAGATGTGATGAGGATCATTGCCAGTGACAATGATATCATCAACATAAACCAGCATGAAGAGGCGAACATCTTTGTTTTTGTAGATGAACAAGGATGCATCCGCAAGAGAGTTGTCAAAGCCATATCCAAGAAGAAATTTGCGCAGCTCATTGTACCACGCGCGAAGTGCTTGTTTTAGACCGTAGATAGCTTTTCGGAGTAGACAGAGAGCATGTGGATTTGTCTTGTCTTGGAACCCAGTGGGTTGAGTCATATAGACTTCCTCCTGTAAAGGACCTTGCAAAAAGGCATTATTAATATCTAATTGACGAAGAGACCAATTATTTGTTACCGCAAGACTGAGAATGAGACGAATGGTGGCTGGTGAAGAGACCAATTATTTGTTACCGCAAGACTGAGAATGAGACGAATGGTGGCTGGTTTCACGACAGGGCTAAACGTCTCATTGTAATCAAGGCCTTCTCTTTGAGTGTAGGCTTTAGCAACTAAGCGAGCTTTGTAGCGCTTGATAGACCCATCTGGCCTTCTTTTAATTGTGAAGATCCACCTACACCCAACAACATTAGAAACATTAGTAGCATTGACCAAATCCCAAGTATGATTCCGAGTTTGTGAGTCAATCTCTTCATGCATCGCAGCACGCCAGTGAGGTAATTTGAGTGCTTCATTGACAGAAGTGGGAATGTAGTTGGGTGACACAGTAAGCGATGTGTGAAGATTCAGCTTCTGAGGAGGACGCGAACTGCGAGAGCTACGACGCAAAGGAGCTGCTGGTTGAGGCGCTAGTGGCGGAGGTGCAGCTGGCTGCAGTGGTGCGGAGGAGGACTTCTGAGGAGGACGCGAACTGCGAGAGCTACGACGCAAAGGAGCTGCTGGTTGAGGCGCTAGTGGCGGAGGTGCAGCTGGCTGCAGTGGTGCGGAGGAGGAAGACGCTGGCGCTGAAGAAGAGGAAGAAGGTTGATCAGCAGATGACGAAGAGGACACAGAATGAGACATAGTGGAGGAAGACTCAGTAGCGTGTGAGGAAGAAGAAGGCGCAGATGGTGACGGAGAGGGAGGAGGCTGCTCCGCCGGGACCTGGACCGGTGGGGAAGGAGGAAGCTGCTCCGCCTGGACCTGGACCGATGGAGAAGGAGGAAGCTGCTCCGCCTGGACCTGGACCGGTGGAGAAGGAAGAAGCTGCTCCGCCTGGTCCTGGATCGGTGAGGATTGATGACGCGGCGCCTCCGGAGCAGAAGCTGCACTAACCGGAAACGAAGCTGGAACCGGAGGAAACGGATTAGAAACCTGGGGAAAAACTTAAACTACAGGAGAAGAAAACACATTAGTAGAATCTGCAATTATATCGGAAGTGTCAAGAGATTCAACCGATTTGGAAAAAGGAAACGAAGACTCATGAAATGTAACATGACGAGACACATAGATGCGATCATTGGACCTATCAAGACAAAAATAAGCACTTTGTGATAAGGAATAGCCAAGAAACACACAAGGAGCAGATTTAGAATCAAGTTTGTTTGATGTATAAGGTTTTAACCAGGGAAAAGAGAGACAAGCAAAGACACGTAATCTAAGTAAATTAGGTGCAACACCAAACAAGCGATGATATGGTAGCTGAAAATCAAGAGAAGAATTAGGCATGCGATTGATCAAATAAACGGCAGTAGCAAATGCAAAGGACCAATATGAACGAGGCATAGAAGCATGAGATAAGAGAGCAAGACCAGTTTCAACTATGTGACGATGGCGACGTTCAGCAAGTCCATTGTGTTCAGGGGTATGAGGCGGACTTGTCATATGAGAGATTCCCTGCAAAGCCAAAAAATTAGACAAAGCAATATACTCTCCACCATTGTCACTGAAAAGAATCTTGATTTTGTGGTTGAAGCGATTTTCCACCAGGGACTTGAATTTTGTAAAAGTAGTAAAAACATCAGACTTCTTCTTCAATGGATAGAACCATGTGTACCTGGTGAAATGGTCAACAAAAATTACATAATACTTATAACCATCAAACGAATAAGCAGGGAAGTCCACACATCC
The DNA here is from genome assembly GCA_036630335.1 of Physaria fendleri. Classification (NCBI taxonomy): domain Eukaryota; kingdom Viridiplantae; phylum Streptophyta; class Magnoliopsida; order Brassicales; family Brassicaceae; genus Physaria; species Physaria fendleri. The sequence goes on along the minus strand of CM071720.1, from coordinate 6,959,644 downwards.
GAAAAAATAAGTTCAAGAGGATGAGTAGAAGACATAGAAGAAAGACCAAAAGGCAGCTTATGCATCTTATGAGAAGAACAAGCAGTGCAAGGAAGAGGAGCAATAGGTTTCGAAGATAAAGGTAAATCAAACATTAAAATAGTTTTTTGTAAAATAGCAAACGCAGGATGTCCTAAACGAGAATGCCAATCAACTAAAGAAGCTTTAGTAGAAGAGGCAAATGCAACAGAGGGTTTCGCAGCGAGCCGTGGCCACTCATAAGTGCCATTTGCCGTTGTTCCCTCCAGACGAAGATGCCCTGTTGGAAGATCCCTCACCTGAAAGAAAGTGGGCATAAATGTAACTGAAACATTGTTAGCTTTGCATAGCTGAAACACAGAAATAAGATTTTTATCTAGCATAGCTGAAACACAGAAATAAGATTTTTATCTAAAGAGGGAACACACAACACATTATTTAGAAAAAAAGGACGAGAAAGAGAGGGAAAGGAAGATGAACCCGTATGAGTGATGGAAAGGGCTGATCCATCTCCCAAGAGGACATCTTCACCATCGTGATAAGGCTGATGCGAAGCGAGATTGGACAGATCCGATGTCATGTGATGAGAGGCTCCAGAATCCAAGAGCCATGTCGACTGATCACCAAGAGAGGCAGCATTCGCACGCGGCCACGGAGAAGAAGGACGCGAGTTCGACCAGGACGGAGGAGCAGAAGCAGGCCACGGAGTCGAAGTAGTGTTGCTGCGAACAATGCGGAATTGAGTGCAATACCTTGCACTATGACCAAACTCGCCACAAGCTTGACACTTCCCTTGATAGCCACTACGATTGTTGTTTGTCCGAGGATTCGAAGACCCAGAGTTGCTATTACGATCAAGACCTTGTTGCTGGGAAGAGCCACGATTGGAAGAGCTGCCATTGGAGCCTCGCGGATGAGGCTTGGTGCGTGAGTCCGCCGCATTAGCCACAATCGGGTGAGCTGAAGATGTGTCCGAGTAGAGAAGACTAGACTCGTGATTGATGAGTCTCTCATGAAGCGCAGCAAAGGAGATGGGAGTGTCAACGAGCATTCACAGCATCAATCACAGGTTTATACTCATCACCGAGACCAACGAGCACTTGTTCAATGAGATCCTCAGCTCTAAAGGTTTCCCAAGCAAAGCTAGATCATCACTCTTGGATTTGATAAGACGAAGATACTCACTGACTGACTTGGTGCCCTTGACACAGGAGCGAAGTTGTATCTTGAGTTGACGCACATGACCACGCGAGGATTGATAAAAGGTTTGAGCCAGCAGATCCCAAACTTCTTTTGTTGTGTTTGCAGTGGACACCACAGATTGAACCGATAACGAAATCGTACCAATCAAGGAGCAATAGAGAGACTTATCCTGACGACACCAAGCAACATAGTTGGGGTTGTCCTTGGTGACACCGTCCGTAGTAACCGTGCGAGAAGGAGCAGCAGCGGAATCTTCAAGAAAATGATGCAGCTCATGACTTTCTAGAAGAGATCGGACTTGTTTACACCACATCAAATAGTTTTGTGTAGTGAGTTTGGTTACACTGGACATGTTGATGGACAAAAGAGTTGTCTGAGGGGCTTGTGTGTTGAATACAGTGATTCGTTCAACAGAAGATTCTGTAGACATGGTGAAAGAATAGAAGAGAAGCTAAGAAACGCAAGAAGTTGCAGAGAAAAACAGAGTAGTCGCAAGGAAGAAGACAAAGAAAATAAGGAAAGAAGAGAGAAGGAGCGTCAAAGGATCGAAAAAGAAGGGATTCACCCTTAAGGCTCTGATACCATATTGAGTAAAAGAGATTGCTTGATATTATTTACAGAATTATTCCTCTTATATAGAGACTATTACAAAGATATTTAGGGAAGTTACCGTTATACAATAATGGAAAAACCGTTATACAATAATGGAAAAATATATACAATATATTTACTTCCTATAGAAAGGCATTGGCGGCAAAAGAGATTTGTCTTTAAGAGCAGCAGTGAGGCATCACAGAGAACAGAAAATTCTTTTTAATTTTTTGAAAATTTCAATTTGAGGGACCGTATGAAATTAAATGACTCGACTAACAAGTGTGTGGCTTCACGTAATGGCAACAAGGCCATGCTTATACAACATAAAGCTACAACACCAACACAAAAAATCATGAGTCTGTATATATAAAAAAAGCCCACTTAGGTACAATCCCACGTTGAGTTTCCGTATACACCTCAACTTAAATTGAGTCAAACAAATCATTTTAAACAATTATATCTTCTTTAGTTTCCCAAGTCATCTCTTGTCTTCATCCTCCGATCCAAAGTCTCTAATTATATGTGTAAGTGTAGAATCTGTTTGACACATTTGGGACAGATTTATGTTTGACCCATAAAAATTATAGAGAAGCGAATAATCACACATGGAGGTAAGTCATAGTCACATGTGTTCCATGTCACTCACATGTCTCCATAACACAAAGGATCATACTTATAAGAGTTTAATCTTTTGTTGGTGTTGACCAGATCTTTCAATGGCTCTTTAAGTTTGGAAAGGAACCAGAGACATCAGAGCCCAGCTCAATCAATTGTACTGATCACGAACCTACCACAACTCTAACAAGTAAGTAACCAAATATTTCTTGATCCTTTGATCACAATGTACAACAATTCATAGTTAACTTACCATAAGATATTAGGTAACTTAACTAAATATAGTAACCATTTTGTTTTCTGACAGAATCATTTGATAAAAGTGATCCAGATTGTACGGTTCACAGAACAAGAAGATCATCTACAAGAGGGTCTAAACATAGAAACCAAAAGGGTTACAGAGGAATCTGGTTAAGGTGCAGAAAAGATATAGCAAAAGCTTGTTTCTATAGCACATTGAATTTAAGAAGACTTAGTAGCTTCAGAAGGTCAGATTTGCTTCGATCAATGGCAAAGATGAAAGCACAAGGAGAAGGAGAAGAAGTAACATCGACAAGGTTTGATCCAAAAAAGACAATCAAAGTCATGGAACCGGAGATACAAGATGAAGCCAATAATGGTAAGGCCACACTTTTAAGAATGAAGGAACTCATCAAATGGGCAGCAGCAGCCAAATCCCACAAAGCTATCAAGTTCTTTACACCTAAGGTATGTGTTTCTTCAATCTCTCAAACCCTTGGATAACACAAAGTGATCAATAACCATTGTTATTGATTTGTTTGGCAGATAATGATGGAGTTGAGAAACAGAAGAAAAGTGAAGATGATGAGAGAGGTAGATGAAGAATCAAGAAAAAGGAAGAGTAGTGCATCTGCAAATATGAGTTTGAGATGGGAGAGTAGTGAAAGTTGCACAACATACTCTTCTTCTGGTCATATCTCTATTGGTTCTTCACCAGCAATCCTTGTTTCCTTGAGTCCTACCCCACTCTACAAATGTAAATCCAAGAAAGGAAACTGGATCACTACTGATTCTGAATGTAAGACCCTATAATATTCTCAAGAACAATATCTGTTTATATTCTGGCTTTTCCTATAATTTATTTTTTTCTCAAACCAATATTTTTGATATTTATTTCAGTTGTGGTGTTAGAGTTATGAAGAGAAGATATAGACCGTGAATGACGACAGCGAAAAGGACAACCATTTAATTCTCATTGCTAAACAAATTTTGCAACAGTTAATCTAAGTTTAAAAAAAGTTTCATTGCCATTTGTAATTAATTAATAACCATTGTTTTCGGTGATTTCAATTTTATTTTGTACTTTTTATGTACTTCGTATAATTAAACTGAATTACTGTATTTTTTTTTTGTCATTTTTTTGAGGATTTTAAGTAGTTCCCTACTTAATCCAAGGTGACTCAAACCCGTCACTTATTAGCAACAGGTGAGGTGTCCTACCACTAGACCACAACCTCTTCGTCACAAATTACTATTTTTTCTAGCTATTAAGTTTAACTTAATATCCCTATATATCATTTGACAATCAAAAAGACTAATGTGTTGTTGCCATAATCACTTTCACGAACCATATTTAAGAACATGATATTATAATAATAAATAATATATTACATTTAACAATTATAATTAAAAATTTTAAGATAAACACTAACATTTGATTTAATCTAACTATTAAATCCATAAAAATCTAACAATAAACAAATCACGGAAAAAAAAATAATAATCATCGGTGATATTAGAATATTATAATATTATATATATATATTATTTAAATTAATTATAAATATAATTTTTTAAATACTAATACCGCACATAGTGCGGAAAATCATTTAATATCGGAAAATCACCTAGTATCAGTTTATTTGGACACTAATAAAATGAGATAATGTTACATTACATACCTGATCATTGGTGAATACTTAAACAAAAAAAAAAAAAAAAACTTGTTTGCCGATGTTTAAATGTGTTTTTTATTTTCTAAACACAAAAAGTCAAAAACCATCTTTATTAAACCTTAGACATAGTTTGTAAAAATGTCATCCAAAGTGGGAGTATAATCTATAGTTCTAAAGTATAGCAATTACTCATTTGCGTACTTAGCCAATTTATCCGCCATATTACTTTGTCTACTCACCTTTTCAAATAGAAATATTCATGTTTCTTCTGGCGTGTTTCCAATGTACGTCTTCAGTGAAAACTTGCAGACGTGACAATTCCTCCGAAGAGTTACTTGCTTTAATAAGCGTACCTGAATCGTTTTCAAAGATTTTTAAGTGTATGATAATTTTTTTATTGGTCGAAATATAATTAATTTTTAAGAACTTACATTATGTATTTACACGACGGAACTCAAAGAAATAAAACAAATAGAAACCTAACTAAGCATAACCTTAGTGATAGGGAAACAACGCATGGGAAGAGCTGCCAGTGAAAGACTAGAAAAGGAAGCCGACAGATGGGTCGGGCCATCTTCGGAGGGGTATGGGGCCTCTAAACCTATTTGCGCACAAACTAGAGCGTTAGACAATCAAAAATGCAAATTATAAGACCCATTGAAAACCATAGTCCCAAGTCGATCAAACCAACTAAAGCATGAACCAAAATTGCCTTATAGCATCGGTTCGACGAGATTCGTGATTTTAGATGTACCTTCCAGTTATTGCGCATCCATCCTCACCCAGAAGGGTCAAGCAAACCAGAGGCCTCCCTTACTCTTGGTGATGACAACTATGGTGACGATGGCTGAAGATTAGTCTACAAGATATGGAGGTTTTCCGGTTGAGTAGCTTCAAGATAGATGGTTTTTGGTTAGATCTTGCTCTAGATCTTTTTCGTACATGAGCGAAAACTCGAAAACTCGGAATATATACTTCAATCGAGGATAATGATGGGTACTATTTGGTGGGAGTACATCGCGAAAGGGATCCATCAGTTAAACATCATCGCCGTCCTTCAAGCTTTGAGGATGAGACGAAGAAGCTCGTTTAACATACTCGTCCAAATCTTAGGAGTGCCAACAGAAGCCTAAACAAAGGAGACATAGAGGTTGAAAACCATCGATCTCGGTATTAAGCTCAGATCGCAGAAGCCTAAACAAAGGAGACATAGAGGTTGAAAACCATCGATCTCGGTATTAAGCTCAGATCGACGGATAAAATAAGCAAAGTAGGAAAGTATAGATGTCGAGGAACACATGCAACTTCACCGGTTCTCCAGATCTTCGATCTTTCTTGAGATTCGTATTTTGATAGAATCTATGTCATGTAATTGTACCACCAAATTACTAGAAGTTACTAACAAAGTAAAAAAGAATATGTTTTTCTTGTTTGGTGAACTCTAAAAGCATCAACCCAAGCTTCCTTGGCCTGGTGGTACTACCTCCTATAGTTAGTGCTCCCAAGCTTCCTTGGCCTGGTGGTACTACCTCCTATAGTTAGTGCTAAAGTTTGGAGGTAACAGGTTCGAGAGACGCCTGGAGAGGGGACCATATTACGTGCTCTAGATCCCGGCCCGGATTAGTTTGGTTGGCAAAGCCATCCAAAATACCGGTTAATCTAGAAAAAAAAAAAACTCTAAAAGATGGTGTGAGAAATCTACAGTATGTAATATTATTAGTAAAGTTTTTTTTTTTTTGGGTTAACACTAAAAGTGATTTTTTCTTACCAGCATTGGTTAAAGAAATTCTGATAATGATGGACTGGACCGCGTGATGGGTTTACAATGGAATGTAAATCGAGATTCCTTGATGGACTTCGCCATGAGTCCTGCATAAGTCCATTAGCAAGCCCAAACTACAGCTTATATGTTTTCTTATTGAGAAGAGAATCAGGACAAGTGAAACAAAAAAATTTAACATCTCAGTCCTAGAATTTGATTGTATAAATTTTAGAACTGTATATAAATACAAGTATATTGGGTTCAGTATTGGTTAGGAACCGATCAATGCTATTTCAGTTCGAGTATAAATTTTAAGCATAAAAAACCTACAAAACATGGGTTACATTTTGATTAGATAATCCGATACCTAAACAGTTATTAATGTTCAACAAAAACTGTGCCCAAAATAAATAAATAAATGCTAATTAATTGGGACAAATTAAATAACATGACAACCCATGAAGGATCAAGGGACATGGGACAGATGGTTACAACAACGTTGACTTCATCATCATGGAATCCACCTGATATCAGTACAGTTAAATGTAACTAAGCCGGAGCATACACACAAGGAGAAATTAATGGCATCAGTTACATTGTCCGGTGGTAGTTTCCAATCGGGTCGATGTACAAAGGGACACTTAGAAGCACAACTACAAGCTCTTTTACACGCAATTTAATTCGTCTAAATAAAAGGTTTTAGACATGTAATTTTTGAAGGGGATAACATTCTTTTTCCAAACTTATATTAATGGGACGGAGCAACATGTTGGGATGTTTAATTGGATTATAGATATTAGATATTCAAGAATGAATTTCTAAGTTTGAATCGGTAGGTTTCACTTGGACGAAGCGAAAAAACAATCGAGCAGTGAATCTTTTAACATAAAATGCAATTTCAAATTCTGAATATTACAATTGTTATTATTCAATTCCGATTTCTTGATAGACTAGAGTAATTAATAAAAGTTATTTGGACTGATACTTACATTAAAAAGAAAACTTCCTAAAAGACTAACCAAACGAAAAGCTTTACACAAAGATAAAGTATTAGATGGGGAAAAAAGTTTGTCCATCTTCTCAATTTCTCATTCATCCATTTGTTCGACATAACAGATTTTCTGTTTTCAAACCTTATCCCAGACATGCTAATATTTTATCCATGGTTACTTACTTCATAGAAAAAAATGGTATACAAATTTCATGTTATTTCTAACCCGACATTAATATCTATCTACCTTAAAGTAGGATCATTATTTAAAGAAAATATATGATGAAGCAATCAATCTGAAGAATAAAGCCAAGACTCAATAATCTTTGATTGTTTCTGTTTCACATCACATGCCATCATTGTAAAATAATTGCTATGAAATAGTTTTGGATTGGTTTGGTTGGAGTGTAGTGGAAGCCTAAGGGACCCCATTAATATTTTCCCTAACATTTTTTTCCTTTCAATTTGACTGGTGAAAGCTACACTACAATGCACATTAAATGTCCTTTTCATTGACGACATAATAAAAATGTCATTTAGTGTTATAGAGAAACTTTATCTTTGCTTCTAATTTAATTTCACTACTATTTCTCCTCCTTAATAGTTCAATTACTTTTTAAAAATAAACCTAAAATTTAATCGTTTACATAAACCTCTTTTTGGCTCGGTGGCCCTAATGAAGATCTTCGATTGAGGACAATTTATTCAAAGAACCAAATCAAACAACTTTAAGGTGAGTTGATTTTAACGAAAATTGGTGGACAGAAATAAAAAGATTTAATTATGAAAATAACTTTTTTCTCAAAGTTCATGAGAAATAGCGAGAAGTACCATTTTTTGTTATTTTGTGAGGTAAAATTACAAAAAATTCCTCGTGGATCCAAAAACAAGACAAAAATATAATAAACGACAGGAGTAATCGTTGACCTAGAATCATTAATTAGGGTAAAATAGTTTTTTTTGCGCGGTCAACGGTATTATTTCTCATGAAGTGATATTTCTCATAAATCCTTAAAAATAGTATTTCTCATAAATTCCCCAAAATAAATAAATATATATATATATATATATATATTTCAAATAAATGAGAGATATACGGTGGTGATAAATAGGCGTAAAGTTTAGGAGGCAAAAGTTAGAAAAAGAAAGGGTAGATAAATAAAGAAAAGTAAAGATAAAAAAGTTTGTATAAAAATGGGGGATGAAGATAGGACCAATCCTTTAGGTCTTCATGCCTTTAGCTAAATGATGAAACAAAATATGAGTAATCGACATCAACCATTTGGCTGGTGGCCTTCTTACAAATCATCTTTATAATACGTACGCCCACGCTTCCACATTTTTCTTTTAAGCTTTTAACTACCACAATACGAAATAAACTATGAGGTCATATTATCAATATAATTATAATTTACTTTAAATCTAATACCTCACAATTCCACTGTCATTTTTAATCCGGATCAGTGTTCACAGATTTTGACATGCAGATACAAGTTAGAGAATAAAAACTATTTTTAAGAAATGGAGTAAAACTGAGTATAAATTTTGCTGATTCTTACAAGAGTTTTTATATTTTTAGATATTTCTATGATTGACAATATTAAAAAAAAAAATTAAAGGCTTTTTCTATAAATAGTAATATTATTATAATAAGTTCATGTAATGAAACATCAATCAAAGATTTTGAATTCAGACCAAAAAAGCATTAAAAACATGAAAACAAAAGAAGATGAGTTACCATGACAAAAAAAAGAAAAATAAAATATCAGTTTAATTCCGAATCAAAACGATAAATATACCTGTTTAGAAGTTACAAAAATTAGAATATTAATTAATGAATCAAAAATCATTTAATGAAAAAAACATTTGAAGAATCCAAAAACTTTATAGACATGTAATGAATGTGATAGCGATGAGGATGACGAATATAAAAGGGATAAGTTTGAAATGGAAGTAGAAGATTGTGTTTCATGGAAGAACCTCCCATCCGCCACAATATAATTCCTGAAATTAATGATGATGATGATGAAGAAGGAGGAGGTTCTCAAATTAGACGCGGTAATGTGAGTTCTATGAAAACATTGTTCAAGACTGTTTCAACACTCATATATAGAGGAAAACATACATCTTATCTATTATGCCGTTTCGGGTGCTATGTTTTGGTGTCGAGGTTACACCAGTTTGGTGCTTCAACCAGAGGTTCCTACAAAACTATGAAAAAATAAGAACAATAAAAACAAGAAAGAGAAAAAGAAAGAAATGAATGAATGAATCACCTACCAAAAAAATCATTAAAAGAAAACGCAAAAATCTATTAAAATAAAAACGCACTGTTCATTGTTCATTGCAAAAAATATGGTTTTAGTGGTCATAATTCAAAATCTTGTGGTTGAAAGAGAAATGTATTTTTTTTTTTTGGTCAATAGTTATGAATATATGTCCAATTGTCACTTCAATCTTTTTAAACCATTTCAGGAAGTTGAGCAATCCCAAATCTAATTAAGAGAAGGTTCACAAAGTTAGCATTCGAGGGTGAAAGATGCTTAAGCTCATTTTTTATTTTTAACATTGGATTGATATGTTTTTAGTGGTTTTGGTAAAGTAGAATATTCACATGTTTTTTATATGAGAGTATTTTTTATTCTGCCATTATTGAGTATTGACCATACAAAACTAACATTAATTTTTTTGGCATTATAGAGACTGCCATCGTGTAGAACAAGGACTGAGGACTGCCATTAAATGGCACGGGACTGCCATTAGATAGAAATATTATTTTTATATTAGTAAGCGTGTTTGTACATCGAAAATCATGCATTTTTATTTCCGCAATTAAATTTAAACACAAAAAAAAACTCTGTCCTTTTTGGCATTTGTAATTGGCCTTGCCACAATTTCGTCCTTGTTCGAGGGTGTAGCTGTCCTCGACCACAGGGTGTAGCTGTCCTCGACCACAATTCCGTTCACAATTCTGTCCTTTTTGGCATTTTGTAACTGTCCTTGCAACAATCCTGTCATTTTTGGCATTTGTAACTTTCCTTGACAATAACTTGTCCATGTTAACATTTGTCACTGTCCTTTTTTGGCATTTGTAACTGTCCTTGACAATAATTTGTCCCTGTTGACATGTGTAACTGTCCTTTTTTATATTTGTAACTGTCCTTCTTTGTATTTTTAACTTTTTTTTTGTATTTGTAACTATTCTTTTTTCTATTTATAACTGTCCTTGACAGAAATTTGGTGGTAAGTGTTTGGGGACAAGTCCATGTATCCTAATTCTCGTCCTTTCGTTTTCTGGGCAATTTACTGTCTACGAGTGCTTGTCTATGCATGAATATAGACAGAATTTTGTTCAGAAGTTGTTT
>CM071720.1:6927402-6937759 GCA_036630335.1 Physaria fendleri | reverse complement strand
TAACTCAAGGCTTGTGATCCTACATAAAGCTTACGTTTTCCCTTTTCTTTTTCAGACTCAGTCTTTGAATCTTCAGAATTTGAATTAGTCTTTGTAGAATCAACATCTACATCCATTGCTTCTACACCATCTACTGCCCCAATAACCTAATGAACACATCCCAAAGAGTCTGAAGATACAAAGGACTTGGGCAAATCTACACTAACACCATGATAGTGACATCAAATAGTAGAATTAAGACTTACGGAAGGGAAAACGCGCGACTACCTTTGAGGCGATCTATAATGCTTCGCATCCTGCAAGTAAATGGCCAGCACAATTTCATCATATCTCAATGATTTACAGTAATCCATGCTTCTTATGGTCATCACTTAACATTAGTGACAACTTCGTTAAGCATGGGAGATATAGGGCGAAAAGCTTTGTACCCATTGTGCCCACCATGACCTCCTTTTGGCAATAACCGCAGTTTACCAAAGGGCACATCTAAATCATCGTATATCTGAAGAAGAAAAACAAAGTTCTTTAAGACCATCATGCACTCTAAATCTAGAATTTGGAGAGAATGAGAGAGAGAAGGTAAAGTATACCACAAGTACTTGTTCAAGCGGGATCTTGTAGAAGGAAACAATTTGTGCAACCTTGAAACATTTCCACCAATCATAAACAGAAAATATCAAAATTTCAAGTGGTAATAGGTAGAGAGATTAGCTTACTTACAGACTCACCACTTAGGTTCATGAAAGTTTGAGGTTTAGCCAGTAAAATCGGTGTATTTCCAATAACGCCTATGATAGAAAACCAATATCCAAATTTATGAATAATCCAAAGACAAAAGAAAGGAAGTTCAAACTCTCTGGATTATAGAACTAGGAATCTTTCCGAACCGAACAGCTTAAAAGACTAGTGATGCACATCAATAAGGATAATGAAACATATAAATTGAAATGAAAGTTTCACACTTTGAGATACAAAAACCATATAAAGATGAACAATCACAATGGAGGAGATTTGAGTACAAAAGATAACCTTTTCCAAACAAAGCCTTAAAGTTAACAGTAAGCATAGATATCCCTTCTGCATCAGCCAAAGCGTCAACCATCTCAAACCCAACCTGCAAAATCATGATCACGTTAGCGAGCTAAAGAGGAAAACGAAAAAGCGAGAGACAGAGAGAGAAAGAAAGATACGTTGTGCCGAGTGCCCTGGTACTTCTTGCCAGGATTACCCAAACCCACAATGAGCCATGGAAACTCTGGCGGCGGAGATTTTGGCTTCGGAGAAGATAATTGAGCTTGAGGTAACTCTGATTCCCGTTGAGAAGAGAATGAATTCGAAAGAGATGACACAGACAAGCCTCCGGCACCACTTATTCTTCTCGTTAGCTTTCGACAAGGAGATGATATCGTGTAAGGCAATGCCGGCGAAAAAAGCGTTACCGGTGGTCGGAAGAATTGTGCATAACAGCCGTAAGGGAAGCTGAGGTTTACAATTTTAGCTGCAGCTTTCATCTTTTCTTCAGTGAATTAGGGTTTATAGTTTATCCCCAATTCGATTGGATTTTGTTCTGATGGTGCGAGAAGACGAAAAAAAAGTAAAGGGACCAAAATTTTAAAAATCCCAAAGAAAGGGACGAAAATGTAAAATACTTTAAAAAATATGTATCGCCGTTGCCGGGGATCGAACCCGGGTCACCCGCGTGACAGGCGGGAATACTTACCACTATACTACAACGACCCGGGTCACCCGCGTGACAGGCGGGAATACTCACCACTATACTACAACGACATTTCTTGTTTAGTTAGCAAATAAAATGATACTTGAATAATTAAAAACTTTTAACAACATCTTTGAAATTAGCTTTTACATTCATGTTTTCATAATGATTATAGTTAACTAATTTAAATATTTTTAGCAAATCTTTGAAATTAGCTTTTACATTCATATTTTAATAATGTTTCAACATAATTGTAGTAGTCTTGAAATTAGCTTTTACATTCATATTTTAATAATGTTTCAACATAATTGTAGTAGTCTTTCTTTAAAAAGAACTCTACTAAATATCAATATTCTACATATGTTTTTTTTTTTTTTTTTGTCATGGATTCTACATATGTTTATATCAATTAAATAACATATTAGATTATAAAATGAGACTATGCCCTGAAAAGCTAACATAACAAAGAAGCCCCATGCCTCCATACATAGTAAATCCCACTTACAAAAATATTGGTGGATTGTCCCTACAGTGTTATTTGGATGCTTGAATTTAGCCCATCTTTTGTTCTATCTCACTAAATGATGTGATCTCCAAATCTATTTTTTGGAATATTTTAGGGCCCCAATATATATATTCACTAGTTATTATTATAAACCTCCAATCCTGTCTTCTTCAGCATCTAATATAATATAGAGTCAATTAGATGGAGCGCTATTAACAGCACTGTCCTTTATGAAAATGACATAAATTTTTAAGGAATTATAAGAATACCACTTAAGTGGAATGATGGCAATTCATGTGGCGCGCGACTACCATAATTCATGTCCACAAGGACAGTTACAAATGCCAAAAAGGACAGTTACAAATGCCAAAAAAGACAGTTATAATGGCAGTCCCGTGCCACATAAGGTCATTCTCGTCTTTCATCTTTTTGATTCATCTTTTTGATTTGGCAGGGACGCATATGCCACTTGTGGTTGTCCTCGTAATTGTTATGGACTGTAATGTTAGTTCAACAAGAAATCTCGTGTGGCATGACATAATGAAAAATACTCTCTATAATATATCATCATCCTTGCCATAATATGCTGTTTCTTTCTTGTATGTTTAGAGACAGCTAAAGAAGCATTGACTAGTTGAGGTTATGCTCGAATAGACTAAAGATTTAACCATTTTGTATTGAGGGTATTTTTGGTCCTGTCATTTATTCTCAATAAACTTGTTGACTTGTCATTTTTATCTTTGGCTTATCAGAAAGATCATAACAGAAACGAGGTCCCTGCCACGATTGATTTGGAATGGACGAAAATAACATCGCGAGGACATGTGAAGAACCGCGATAGGAACATGTGACGTTTCTGTCCTCGCGAGGGACGCGCTTCCCTGCCACAAAGTGACACGTGGAAGACCACGATTGAGACATGTGTGGTGCTATCCTCTGAAAAGGACCATTCACCACCATCCTTGCCACGAAGTATGGCGTTTCTGTTAAAGCCATAAAATTAATGGCAAAATTATAAGGACGATGATGAATAATGATATTTCATCTAATTGATTCTTTTGTATTCCATTTGTATTATAATTTAAGGATTTTTATAAATAACACAAAGATTAATAAATATTATAGTTGTACTTAAAATTAGTTAATTTTTTCATATATTTTGTAATGAAATGAAATGTATCATTTGAAATCATCATCACACAAAAAAAAATTATTGGTGAAAACAAAACAAAAGTTATAATTATTATACGACAGAATTAGTTAAGAAAACATTTACTAAGTTGATTATAATAGTGGATAGACAATCTCTGACATTTTTTGCTTTCATGCCCATTGCACTAGTATTTACCAAAAATACAAATGGATCACTGATATTAAAGCAGACAAAGGAGATATAGTTTTAGATCACCAAATAGGTAAAATATAATAAAATAAATTAAAAAACGACAAAATATATGGTAATGTAGAAACAAGTTGTCCCAAAAATATAGGAATCATCCATTTATAATGTGACCCTGACTTATATTTCTCTATATTTCAATCAACAGATTTTGTCGTATACATTGAGATAAGACCTATCATATGAAATGGAAAATAATGGTTGGAATCTCATAATGAAAACTAAAAGAAACATAGAGAATAACATCAGGGTCGGAAGGGATTGAAGGTTTTGTGTTAACCCGAAAAATAAGACTATTAATTTTAAAAATCAATTTAAAAGTTATAAAAATATTGGACCCTTTAATCTTTACCAAAAATAAAAATAGGCTACTTAATCTTCGCAAAAAACAAAAATAGGCCCTTTAATATTTAACAAAAACAAAAATAGACTAAATTTTTTTGGGTCATGTGACATATCCCATATCGCACATGTTAAATACCGGTTTTGAATAAGATAAAGAGACATGGGTATAGTATTACATAACAAAATATCTGAATGATTAATCTCAATGATGAAGATTATGAATAGGCAACATCTATCAGAACAAGTGAACCATCTCTATTTGAAATAACTTTTCAAAAGGAAAATAAAAACATGAGAACAAAATGAATAAATAGAGAAAGAGATAAGGATTGATAATAAGAGTGTTGATCTGAAATACACGTCCTTTGGCTTTGCATCACAATTTACTAAATTTTATCTTTGTTATTTTGGTTTGGGAGACATGTAAGGTTTATGGGCCATATTGTTGTAAACGGGGATCGAACCCGGGTCACCCGCGTGACAGGCGGGAATACTTACCACTATACTACAACGACATTTCTTCTTTAGTTAGCAAATAAAATGATACTTAACTAATTAAAAGTTGAAATAGTTGAGGTTATGCTTGAATAGACTAAAGATTTTAACCATTTTGTATTGAGGGTATTTTTGGTCCTGTCATTTATGTTCGATAAATTTGTTGACTTCTCATTTCTATCTTTGGCTTATCAGAAAGATCATAACAGAAAGGAGGTCCCTGCCACGATTGATTTGGAATTGACGAAAATAACATCGCGAGGACATGTGAAGAACCGTGATATGAACAGTGTGACGTTTCTGTCCTCGCGAGAGACGCGCTTCCCTGCCACAAAATGACACGTGGAAGACCACGATTGAGACACGTGGAAGACCACGATTGAGACACGTGTGGTGCTGTCCTCTGAAAAGGACCATTCACCACCATCTTTGTCATGGGGTATGGCGTTTCTGTTAAAGCAAAAAAATTAATGGCAAATCTGTAAGGATGATATAATGCTAATTGATTCTTGTGTATTCCATTTGTTTTATAATTTAAGGATTTTTATAAATAACACAATTCCATTTGTTTTATAATTAAGGATTTTTATAAATAACACAAAGATTAATAAATATTATAATTGTACTTAAAATTAGTTAATTTTATTCATATATTTTGTAATGAAATGAAATGTATCATTTGAAATCATCATCACACAAAAAAAAAATTATTGGTGAAACAAAACAAAAGTTATAATTATTTTACGACAGAATTAGTTAAGAAAACATTTACTAAGTTGATTATAATAGTGGATAGTCAATCTCTGACATTTCTTGCTTTAATGCCCATTGCACTAGTATTTACCAAAAATACAAATGGATCATTGGTCTTAAAGCAGACAAAGGAGATATAGTTTTAGATCACCAAATAGGTAAAATATAATCAAAAAAAATTAAAAAACGACAAAATATATGGTAATGTAGAAACAAGTTGTCCCAAAAATATAGGAATCATCCATTTATAATGTGACCCTGACTTATATTTCTCTATATTTCAATCAACAGATTTTGTCGTATACATTGAGATAAGACCTATCATATGAAATGGAAAATAATGGTCGAAATCTCATAATGAAAACTAAAAGAAACATAGAGAATAACATCAGGGTCGGAAGGGATCGAAGGTTTTGTGTTAACCCGAAAAATAAGACTATTAATTTTAAAAATCAATTTAGAAGTTATAAAAATATTGGACCTTTTAATCTTCACCAAAAACAAAAATAGGTTACTTAATCTTCGCCAAAAACAAAAATAGACCCTTTAATATTTAACAAAAACAAAAATAGATTAAAAGTTTTTGGGTCATGTGACGTATCTCATATAGCACATGCTAAATGCCGGTTTTGAATAAGAGACATGGGTATAGTATTACATAACAAAATATCTGAATTATTAGTCTCAATGATGAAGATTATGAATAGGCAACATCCATCAGAACAAGTGAACCATCTCTATTGAAATAACTTTTCAAAAGAAAAAAAAAAACATGAGAACAAAATGAATAAATAGAGAAAGAGATAAGGATTGATAATAAGAGTGTTGAAAAAACATGAGAACAAAATGAATAAATAGAGAAAGAGATAAGGATTGATAATAAGAGTGTTGATCTGAAATACACGTCCTTTGGCTTTGCATCACAATTTACTAAATTTTGTCTTTGTTATTTTGGTTTGGGAGACATATCATTGTCTTTAGAAAGCTACAAAAGTGAAGTGAAAGGATGTTTAATATATTTTTTTAATTATTTAACACCGACAAAGACTATTTTGGCTCCATAGCTCACCTTGGCAGCTTGCTGCTTTCACATTTATTTAGTATTTTGTAATTTGTTATTTGTGACAAGTAGAATAAAAAGACTTAATTGTGCAAATTGAGACTATACCTATACTTGTTCCTATTTTTCCAATTACCTATTTTAATACTTTGACATATACTTAGGTATCAAGAAAATTAAGGCCATGTTTTATATCAAAGTTTCAAAAGTTTAGAAGTTTTGTGAACATTTCAACTTAATTTTTAAAGATTTGTAGATTGTTAGGGCATCAATATATAACAAGTTTAAAAAGTTTTGTGAACATTTCAACTTAATTTTTAAAGATTTGTAGATTGTTAGGGCATCAATATATAACAAGTTTAAATAGTTTTATTAAGTAATAATTTTATTTTGTTATATAATATTTTTTGAAGTATATATGTATTTATTTTTATCTACGCATCCAAAAATATTATATATTTAAACACATACACTAAGTCTTTTTTTTAACTTTATGATGTTAGAATAAAATGAGATTTGGTAGCATTAAAATAGTCAAAGTAAGGAGTTTATGTGTTCATGTGGAAACTTAAGAGGCAGTGGGTAAGCTAAAACCCTAAAAAAAGGAAAAAACCTTAATACACATTAATCCAAATAAATGGAAAACAAGATAATGACATACACTAATTATCCTATCCATGATTTACAACTAATATATTTTGCAAAATAAATTAAAATTTTGTGTTTCTTACAAAATAACAAGACAAAAGGGAAGAGTGTCACTGAGATATATAGCCAGTATAAGTCACCAACAAATTTATAATATTGAAATTACAAGTATACAAATTAAAAATACTATATATCAAGTTGATCATAATGACATATCCATACTACAAATTACATATAAAATTAATTTCGACCATAATGCAAAAAGAGAAAACAAAAGGTCAAAGGGACCATGTTGATAAATGGAAGGACAGGACTCCCATCTCTTGTTTGTCTTCCCATCTCCTCCACTGTCTCACGTGCCTTTGCTCTCTGCTCATTTGTATTTTCCATTCATTATTTCATATTCAATCTTTCTTGAGAAATTATAATAACTACTTAATTAGTGTTAAACTATTATATAATGCCAAAAAAAGAGATCACTTATGAGAAGGCTTGATTGAACTTGTCGATCATGATAAGATTGAATATGAAATGTGTATTTTAATAAATCTTTGTAGAACTGATTCTATCAAAACATGTTGGACCCATCATAACATAACCGATCTAATCATTATTATTGAATTAACATTATTAGAAAGTTATAATAGTACCTGCATTGAATCAACAGCATCGTTCTCTGAGTTAAAGTCATAAAACGAACTCGCTGCCGTAAGTTTCATCGACAGAAACTGAATCCACACAACAAAAACGAGTAATTATTAGAAAATTAATTTATGGAGAACTTTAATAATTACAAAATATCCTAATTATCCTTTTTGTATTTTGTTAAAAATAAGTATCTAACCTCAGAAAAAAAAAAACTAAATAATTAAAAATTTATTAACCTCGATTTGATTCTGTAGAGACTGGACATAATTAATTATCTCGTCAAGCATAGTAGCCATTCCCATAGCCCATTCCCATAGCCTGCATACACCAAAGTCCAAATATACACTTTCATTATCACCAATAAATCAATAGTTATTCACATTACTTTTTACACGAAATTGTAAAATTAAAAATATCAGAACAACATATAAAAAAAATATTTATCAAAATTCACATATATCTGTATTAACAATGCTCATGTGTAAATTTTTTGTTTGATTTGAAAATTATATCATAAAAATACAACAAAAAAAAATGTATATATTTGATTCAAATAGTTTACTGCTAATATTTTCTATTATCATAAAAATACAACAAAAAAAAATGTATATATTTGATTCAAATAGTTTACTGCTAATATTTTCTATAATTTCTATTTTCATTACAAAGGTTATTAAATTCAATAATATTTTATAAAATTATCAAACATTTTTTTTTTTGGAATTCTTTAATTACCTTGTAACATCCAGGAACCATATCTTGCAAACATCTCAATCTCTCATTTATTTTCCCTCTCCGAACCTGAAAATGTTTTTTTTTAAAAATAATATAATCATTTAAATGAATCATTAATAAAAAATTTAAATGAATACACCAAGTTTTTATATAAACAGTTAAAAAAGATTTTACCCGTTCAGCTAAGCTGTGGCTATCAGTGGCTTGACCTCTTCTAGCTCTAACGTGAACCACTTTACCCGTTCAGCTAAGCTGTGGCTATCAGTGGCTTGACCTCTTCTAGCTCTAACGTGAACCACTTCTCCTTCTTTCTCTTCTTCTTCTTTCTTCTTCTTCATCCTCTTACCTCTTTTCAAAGAACCCTAAATTTTATAAAGTACTTATTCAAAACCAAACTTCAAAGAGTTATGTCAACTAATAAGATTAGGGTTTCAAAATTTATTACAGTTTTAGTAGTCACAATATTTGCATTATCAGATACACCACTATTCTCTGATGATGATAAAGTCCGTGACAAAGCTTTTCTCTTCTTGGTCTCATCAACGTTGTTATGATCGACGAAAGTTGAAATTGAGGAAAGATTTTTTCTCTTCTTGGTCTCATCAACGTTGTTATGATCGACGAAAGTTGAAATTGAGGAAAGATTGTTACTGTTCTCTGGAGAGTTTCCGGGAAAATGATGATGGTGATGAAGGATGAGAGAATCAAGAGAAGTAGAAGAAAGATGAAATGGGTGAACATTGTTGTTTAGATCTGTAGCTTGAGATATGGAGGAATATATATCCATAGCCATTGTTTGAAAATCAGAAGAAAGATTCTCAAAATTCGCCATTACTATATTAAACTGAGATTTGAGACTGTTTTTTTCTGACAAGTTATGGAGACTGGTGTTTGATACAATTCTTGAGACTTTATATTGTTTGATTTTGAGTCTTATCATATATGTTTTAAAATGAAGGAAAAAAAAGAGAGAAATAAAGAGAAAGCCACGTGGGTAAGTGAACCTTCTAGGATTTGAGTGTCGGGGAGATATATGTTCAAACAAAGTGAAGTGGGACTTCAAACAAAGTGAAGTGGGACTAGTGTTTTTGGTCTCGTGGGTTCCATTAGGTTTTTTGCTTTTGCAAGGGGTTAAGAACTACTAGTTGTCTATCTTTAGATTAAATTATTAAATATTATGAAAGGAAATGAAATGGATGTAGTCAAACTAAGTTGATATCAAGACTTTGTTTTGATGGAAACAATTCATTAATGATTTCACATAGATGGTTTTGTGTTGTAGGTATCCATTTGCCAACTTATGATTTCAAATGGCCAACTAATCGACAAAATATAATAAAACATGTGTATGTTGTTGTAGGTATCCATTTGCCAACTTATGATTTCAAATGGCCAACTAATCGACAAAATATAATAAAACATGTGTATGTATATATATGAGCATATATAGTAGTTCTTTGTCTCGAAGCAAAAGAAGGTTGACTGCTATGAGATGAACATGAAGACTTTATTTTTTTGCAAGAGGACGTTGCACAAATACCATTATTAGAAGCTAAGTGCAAGGTTTGATTATAGCCTCAATGCAAATCTTAGAATCAGAAAATATATGCAGCTGTCCAAGGTCTAACTCCATAGCCTTATGTAGTGCTGCTCGAATTGCTAATGCCTCACCAACCAAAGGTGAATGTACAAATTGTGAGTGAGAAGCGGTCCTTCCAGTGGTTGAATTTGTTACTACTAACCCGAGGCCTGCAGTTTTTAGTTGATCTGACCAAGAAGTATCAAACAATTATCTATTTGATAGGCTCTAATCTTGTAAAATATTTTAGTTAGTGTGATGGTAAATGACTCTTTTCTTGATGGGTTTGAACCTCCTTAATGCATTTTCTCTCTCTCTTTCTTTTTTTTTTTAAAGAAAAATGTTTCTTACTTTTATTCTTTAGATATCAGCATTTTTGCTTGCGGTCTTCAATTTTTTGGGACCGGTAGCCCTGGGCATATGGGTATTCGGTTCGGGTTCGGTTCGGGTATTTCGGGTTTCGGGTTTTCGGG
>CM071720.1:6910650-6922328 GCA_036630335.1 Physaria fendleri | reverse complement strand
ACGGGATGTGCATTACCAACTGAACTACATCCGTTCGTCTATTACCAACTAATTAGGCGAATAAAGTGGGAAATTACATACATCCTCGTTACTTCCCTATTGGATAATAATATGAGTCTTCGAGATCTAAAGTCAAGGTCTTTGCCTGATATTTTGAATTATCTTAAAGCCTGGATAACTGTAGTTGAAAATGTACACTTTGAATATTAGCAAAATAAAATACAATTGGATAATATAGTACTGTAATTAACTACTATGTTATTTGGTCAAATTCAGATGAAACAATCAATTCTTTGTGTGTGTTATATAATTCAATGGGTGTATTTTTCTTGCCATAAGTCTATCATTCATTTGATTTTTAAAAAGTTATATCAAAACATTGTTCAGTAAATTTTGTCATCCTATAATATTGGGAATTTTTATTATTTCACAAAGTTTTTACAAAAATACAATTGAAGTTTTATCATTTCCTCATTCCATTTATTTTTTATATGTTACAAATAAGCCATATGAATGGAAATCACGTACCACGATTCGAGAAATTGGACCGTGGCCTAGAAATCATAGATCGTAGTTGAAGAATTTTCCCACATTCCACGATAAATTCGAAACTCGGAACAGTCTAAGCTAGATATTTGCTTTCCAAAGAAGTACGTCCATCCAGTTAGACATAAGTTCGATCATTCACCTCGGCCATTTACCATTTTTTATCCAGCAAATTCAAAAATGTAGGCTACTTGTAAGAAAATCGACCGTCGAAAAAGATGCAGGAAAAATTTTCCAATGACAATATCAGCAGTCGATGAAACGGTGGATCGATCATTCAATTTTGTAAAACTCAGCCATTCCCTCAACCATAACCCACGTCTCAGAATGAATATGGGCACATCCATCCGAATCCCACCCAAAAAATATGAATGGAACAATTCTAACAAGTATTATTTTACTAGTAATCTGGTATCAAGTCAAAAAAACTAGCTTTCAATATGTCCTATAAATAATGTCATATAGTCAAAATAACTATTAAAAATTCTGGTACGAACCTCTGACCATTCACATAAAATAATTCATACATGTCACTATCCCAAGATAGACTAATAATTACTTAATCAAACCAAATAAAAAGTCATCACCTATATCACTTTGACTAATCTTCAATAAACTCCCCAAAAAAACTCTGTAATCAAACAAAAAACCCTCATTTTTTAAACTCTTCGTCAAAGCTATAATGGTGTCAAGCTCTCTTCTATTCATCGTCTCCGTTATCTTCTCCATCACCAATCTACCTTCTTCCTTCTCCGCCGATCAACATTACGAGAACTGCTTATCACCTCTACGATGTGGATCTAACTCTTCTTCGTTTCCGAACATCACGTACCCGTTTTGGGGACACGATGTCAATAAACCAAAGTATTGTGGTCAATCACCGTTTAAACTCTCTTGTGAAGGTAATAAAACCCTAACGGTGAATATCGAGAATCACACTCTTCGTATTGTGGATACAAATCTTGAGAATAATACAATTACTGTAGCGGATGAGAGTTTGTTTAACGGTGGTTGTCCAACGATTTTGGATTTCACTGGGAATCATCACTATTCATTAGATCATTTCACTGAGAAGATTGATCTCTTTTATTGCCGCCATGTTCAACCTAACAATTCTTTATCAAAGATTTCTTGCCGACGAAATGACAACAGTTCGGCAACATATCACGTCTTTGGATCGTCGACTAATCCTGACCAACGTTGTGTCAGAATTGGAGATACTCCGATTTTTGAAAATTTTAAGGAATATCTTCGCTACTCGAATATAGAATTGAAGGATGCTTTGCAACAAGGTTTTGGTTTAAGGTACAATATAAGAGATAAAAGCTGTCAAGCTTGTACTAACTCCAGTGGGATTTGTGGTTCGGAGTTAAGGTCGGAAAATTTCCGATGTCTGTGTAAAGACAAGCCTCACAAATCGTCGTGTAATGATGAACAAGGTTAGTCCTGTATCATTAAGTTCGTTTTATTCTTGTGTTTAACGGTTTAAGATTAGTTCCATTGAATCAAGCTTCATAACGCGTATTTTGACCAAATGTTAGAAAATTAGATAATTGCTATCGTTATTGACCATAGAACATTTGTTGATCTTTTAAATACACATTTTGACTTTTTCAATTGTTTGACCTTTTCAAATCTATCATGTTTCTATTACAGATGTCAATATGAGGAGGAAGATTATCATAGGTAAGAATCTTTCCATGTTCTGTTTTTGTTAAAGATTGTATGTACATTCTGGCTATGAATGGTTGCAAGGTATGTTGCGGATCAGATGGTTCTAATTTGGTATGTTCATCGGTTGAAGTTCGGATTAGGATATGTAGCATACCAGTTCGGAATGGAGTATACATTTTAGCGTATTTGGTGTCCGTAATTATGAATGGACCATTCGGATTTTGCGAATGGTGAAAAAGTTCCGATTTATCCGATCCGCACAGTAGCTTGCAGCCATTCACAGCCTCTATATTTAAATCTATACTCTCTTTTTTTTTTTACTGTTTAAGTCTTACTGGTTTTTTTCATGTTTTTCTTCAGTTGTTGTCTCGGTATTCGTGGGATTATTGATTGCAAGCATAGGTTGCTTCGTGTACCATCGTAAAAGAATCAAACTTTACAAAACTTCTTCAGCATTGCTTCAAAGAAACATCTCTTCAGAACCATCTTCAAAGGCTTTCGATATCGAGAAAGCAGAGGAATTATTAGTCGGAGTTCGGCTTTTCTCTTACGAAGAGCTAGAAGAAGCTACTGATAACTTCAATCCATCTAAAGAACTCGGTGATGGAGGCTTTGGTACTGTTTATTTCGGTAAGCTTAAAGACGGACGAAAAGTAGCTGTGAAACGTTTATATGATAACCACTTAAAAAGAGCTGAGCAGTTCAAGAACGAAGTTGAGATCTTAACTGGTTTACGCCATCCGAATCTCGTGACTCTCTTTGGATGTTCCTCGAAACAGAGCCGGGAGTTACTGTTAGTGTATGAGTATGTCGAAAATGGTGCTTTAGCTGATCATCTACATGGTTCACATGCTAATTCAGGATCACTTCCTTGGTCTATTCGGCTCAAGATCGCAGTTGAAACTGCCTCGGCTTTAAAGTATTTACACGCTTCTAAGATCATACACCGTGATGTTAAATCAAATAACATTCTTCTCGACCAAAACTTCAACGTTAAGGTATGTAACTTCGGTTGTAAGGTCTGAATCTCCCTTTTTAACTCGTGGCCTAATGTCTAATAAGCCCAACAAACTTGTAGAGTCCGAGATCGATTCTCCGACCCTGGATTCTAATGTCCATAAAAGTACAGTCTAAATCTTCTGATCATAACTTCTTTTCTTGTTTTTGATATTAAGGTTGCGGATTTCGGACTCTCTAGGCTCTTCCCGGTAGAAAGAACACACGTATCAACAGCTCCACAAGGAACTCCAGGCTATGTAGACCCAGACTACCACTTATGCTACCAACTCTCAAACAAAAGCGATGTATACAGCTTCGCGGTAGTCTTAATGGAACTTATCTCATCTCTTCCAGCAGTCGATATCTCTAGACCCCGCCAAGAGATAAACCTCTCGAACATGGCAATTCTTAAAATCCAAAACCACGAGCTCCGCGATATGGTTGATCTATCACTCGGGTTCGACACAGATACAAGAGTGAGGGAGACGGTAATCGCAGTCGCGGAACTTGCGTTCCAATGCTTGCAGCCAGATAAAGATCTTAGACCGTGTATGACTGATGTTCTAGATACGTTAACGAGGATACAAAATGATGGATTTGGTTCGGATTTGGAAGTTGTGGGTGTGGATAAGAGTTTGATTATACAGTCTCCTAATACTGTATTTGTGAAATGGGACAGTAAGTAAATTGGTTCCACTGAACACTAACATTTGTATGTGTTTTTTTTCTGGTAAACCATTTGTGTTTATTATATGTTTTAAATTGTCAACAATTAGAGACCATGTTTATGTTTTTAATATATATTTTTGGGAAATGTATATATGATCTGAGTTTCATAAAAAATACAAGTACAACACTCATGTTGTGTCTTTTTTTTTACCGTTTACTTTTTGTTCATCAAAATAAATAGAATAATTTACACCCTATGGCCTTCTTCTTTTTTAAATTACACTCAATGGCCTTTGTCCAAACAATATTACACTCAATGGCCTTTGTCCAAACAATTTTTTTTGGTTGCACATGTGAGTGTTTTTTGTTTGCAAATGATTTTTTTTTTGTTTACACATGAGGGCCATTGAGTGTAATATAGAAAAGGGAGAAGGCCATATGGTGTAAAAGTCTCAAATGGTGTAAAAGTCTCAAATAAATATTATGAGCAGAGAAACAACAAGAAAACGCGGTTTTTCTATTTTTTTTTCTTTTGCCGACACAAGAAAACGTGCTTTAAGACGTGCGTAGCAATCATATAAAAATTTGCATACCATTACTTTACAAGATCCAGCAAAATTCCCAGATTTGGGAATTTTTTTGTTTCTGATACAAGACACGATCGTGCATTTGAAAGATATTATAAAGCAACAATGCAGAATGTATAGAATCTCTTCCTAGTTTATCAGCCCTGATCTCAAAATCTTGAGCGATCATAAGAGAATCAAGACACCAGAAAATGGCAGCACCAAAGCTAGAATCATTCAGGCGAGGTAGCATGTTCGATGGATCATTCAGGCGAGGTAGTATGTTTGATGGTTCGTTTAGACAAAGCATAAGAGATAGGCTTATCCCACAACCGACCAGAGACTATCCCTACGATTCAGAAGACAAAACTTCGGTCCGGTGCTGCTCCTACAGGTTATACACATCACATTACATACAATCTTTACCTTCTTTGACCAAAGCCCTTATATCAAATCTGATGTCTCTTGGTATGGGTGTTGTTTGCAGGTACATCTCTGACAAGATCATTGAGTTTGTGAAGAAATCACAGGATGCTTTTGTCACGGCGTGGGAGATGGGAACATCTGATCCAAGGAAGATTATATTCTCGGCGAAGATGGGTTTGGCTCTGACACTTACATCTATCCTCATCTTCTTCAAGATCCCAGGATTAGAACTCAGCAACCATTATCTCTGGGCTATTCTCACAGTAGTTGTTATCTTCGAGTTCAGTATAGGTAAATCCAACAGCGTTAACAAATCAAACATGAACGTTCTACAAAGTTTTATACCTGTCTCTTCTTTGTGTAGGAGCCACCTTTAGCAAAGGATGTAACCGAGGACTCGGAACATTGTCTGCAGGAGGATTGGCGCTTGGAATGGCTTATGTATCCGAGTTGACTGGAAGTTGGGCAGAAGTTTTCAATGCTGCTAGCATCTTTGTAGTAGGTATGTATATAAGATCATGTGTAGTTTAAACTAAAGCTTCCACCTTCAAATCTCTTTATGATTAGTGTGCTTACTCTTGTATCAGCCTTTGTTGCGACTTACGCAAAGCTATATCCAACGATGAAGCCATATGAGTACGGATTCCGGGTGTTCTTGTTGACATATTGCTACGTAATAGTATCTGGATACAAAACAGGAGAATTCATGGAAACAGCTGTTTCAAGGTTCCTTCTGATAGTTCTTGGTGCCACTATTGGTCTCGTTGTGAACACTTGCATTTATCCTATATGGGCTGGAGAAGATCTTCATAACTTGGTCGCTAAGAACTTCGGGAATGTGGCTACTTCTTTGGAAGGTTTGTTGCATAACACTCTCCCTGAATTTGTGCTTCTAACTGAAAAGCTTAGCCTGTTCTGGTCCAATGCAGGTTGTGTGAATGCATATCTTGATTGCGTAGCCTACGACACGATCCCATCTAGGATTCTGGTTTACGAAGCTGTCACGGAAGATCCAGTGTACAGTGGTTATAGATCAGCTGTTCAATCTACAAGCCAAGAAGACACTCTGGTACACTTCTTTTTACTCATCCAACACATAAGCATTATCAAAAGACCAACTTACTTCAGATACTCACATCTTCTTTCTGTTACTTCAGATGGGTTTTGCTTCATGGGAACCACCACACGGTCCATACAAATCCTTTAGATATCCATGGAGATTGTATGTTAAAGTAGGTGGTGCATTGAGACATTGTGCTTTCATGGTCATGGCCTTACATGGCTGCATTCTCTCAGAGATTCAGGTATGTCCCCTTCTTCAATTCTCATGTCAGAGATCTTATTTGAGTCAAGAATATGCAATGTAATTGCAGGCTGCAGAAGATAGAAGAAGAGAATTTCGTAATGAGCTACAAAGAGTAGGCATAGAAGGAGCAAAAGTACTAAGATACATTGGTGAAAAACTAAAGAAGATGGAGAAATTAAACCCTTTAGAAGACATACTCCACGAAATTCACATAGCAGCTGAAGAATTACAAAGCAAAATCGACAAAAAATCATACCTTTTAGTAAACGCCAAGAATTGGGAAATTGGGAATCGACCTAGGGATTTAAGTGATGAAAACAAAATCTCGAATCTTGACGAAGATCTAAGTCGGATCCTAGCTCATAAATCCCAAAGTGAAGCTATACTTCCACCACCAAATTGGGATGCTGTAACTACTACTCCAAAGAATTTGAATTCGGCTACGATTCAACATTATCAATCAAGGATACAAAAACAACCGTCGTGGCCTAGTCGGATCTCTATTACGCCGGGAAGTATGATACCGTTGCAATTGGATGGTGGTCCGTCGGAAATGTTTGAGAGCGCGAGTAATCTGTCTCTAGCTACGTTTGCTTCGTTACTGATCGAATTCGTTGCCCGGCTTGAGAATCTTGTGAATGCTTACGATGAACTGAGTCTACACGCGAAATTTAAAGAAGCTGTTTAGTAAATTCCGACAAGACGAGAGAGTTTAAAATCGAACTGGCTTAATTGGTTTTACATTTAATTATATTTGTATTAAGTATTATATCAAATAAGTCGTTGTAGTATAGTGGTAAGTATTCCCGCCTGTCACGCGGGTGACCCGGGTTCGATCCGTGGTAAGTATTCCCGCCTGTCACGCGGGTGACCCGGGTTCGATCCCCGGCAACGGCGATAATTTTTAAATTTTATTTTTTAATTTTAACTTATTTAAATTTTAGCCCCTTTAGTTTTCTTTTTCTCCCGTCTTAGTCTTGTTTAGTTGACATTGACAAACAAATCCAATCTAATTTGGGAATAAACTATAAAACCCTAATTCTCCAGAAGAAAGATGAAAGCTGCAGCTTTAACCGTTAAAACTTCAAATCTCAGCTTCCCTTCCAGCTGTTGTGAACCATTCTTGCGATTACCGGAAACTTTTTTTCCGTTGGCGTTATCTCCTTGTTGGAAGCTAACGAGTGGAAGGAAGGGTGTTAGAGGATTGATGTCTCAGTCTATCTCATCGTCGTCACAATCATCGTCCTCTTTATCGAGTTCTTCGTCTTTTCAATCGGAATCTGAATTACTTCTAGCTTTACCCTCGTCGAAGCCAAAATCTCCGCCGTCACAGTTTCAATGGCTCATAGTTGGTTTGGGTAATCCTGGCAAGAAGTATCAGGGCACTCGTCATAACGTATGTCTCTCTTTATATCTAACTTTGCGTCTTTCTTGTTGTTTCGATAACGTTATCATTATATTGCAGGTTGGTTTTGAGATGGTTGATGCTTTGGCTGATGCAGAAGGTATATCTATGAACACTGTCAACTTCAAGGCCTTGCTCGGGAAAGGTTATCTTTTTATCCTCATATCCTCTCCATTGTAATAATTCGTTGATCAAAGCAATGTCTAATTGCTTTGATTTAGTGAGTGTTTGTTTGCTCGGACTCGGACTAAAATGTTTTATTTCATGTTCGTTTGATTCTTGTTTCATAATCCTATTTGATGCACATAACTAGTCTGTAAAGCTGTTTGATTCAAGAATAGTAGATGCAGAGTGATTGTGTCTGGATTGTTTATAACTTTGGATATTGGTTTGGTCTATCCTAGGTCTTATTGGAGATATTCCAATTATTTTGGCTAAACCTCAAACTTTCATGAACTCAAGTGGTGAGTCTGTAAGTGAATTCACTATAAAACATCTTTGGTTCCTTTAGTCTACCAATCTTTTCCATATTATCAATTGTAATCTTGATGGAATTGTTTGAAGGTTGGCCAAATTGTTGCCTTTTACAAGATCCCGTTAAAGCAAGTACTTGTGGTAAAGCTTCTCTCTTTGACTCTCCAAAATCAGGATTTAGAATTCAAATGGTATATTAATAGAACATTTCTGTCTTCTTCAGATTTATGATGATTTAGATTTGCCTTTTGGTAGACTTCGTTTATTGCCAAAAGGTGGTCACGGTGGGCAAAATGGGTACAAAAGCTTTCCACTTATTACCTTTTCAAGGTGAAACTAGTATTAAGAAAACATTATGAAACTGTTCTTTGTCATATACTTGTAGGATGAGAAGCATTATAGATCGTCTCAAAGGAAACCGCGAGTTTCCTCGTCTAAGAATAGGTATCGGACGTCCTCCGGGTAAAATGGATGTAGCGAATTTCGTTCTTGGCAAGTTCAGTAGACAAGAACAAGAAGAGGTAGAAGAAGACAAAATCCCAACATTATCTCAATTTTTCAGAAAGATAAAGGCTTGAATTGTTTCTGGTTTTGCAGTTGGATTATACATTGGAAACAGGGTTAAAGGCGATAAGGATTCTTATGCTTGAAGGGATCAATAAAAGTGCAACCTTTGTTAACACTCAAAAATCTTTTGAGCTGCTCAGTTCAAAAGACATTGTTCCATCACATATAACAATTACATAATACTTTTTTAACGATTCATTATTAACAATTTTTTGTCCCATACTTATTGTTGTTTATTTTCTGATAATATAAAAAGATACTGATAAGAAAATTATAATTTTAAAAAATATTACTTATTATGAAACCAAGGAAGAAATAATATTTGGTTTGGAACCCGGTTAAGAAAATTTGAGTTCGGTTTGCTATATTCTTGAATCATTGGGCTTTATTGGGCTTGACTATAGGGCTTCGGCCTTTAATGAAACTGTAGTTCAAAAGTACCTGCGGTCCCCACAAGTCGAATTCAGTAAAATCAGTTCGACCCGATTAGATTGGACCCGAGAATAGAAAGAAGCCCGTCCCGTGTTTAAACCCTCCTCCTCCGAGCTCCGGCAGAGAATCTCTCCGTCCTTCTCGTTAGAGCCAGACATGTACGGTGGAGGTAGGTTTTTGTTTCAACCCTTAAATTATTCATCTTTTGGTATATTCTTGAGCTGTTTTCGTTCACGATTTGATTTTGAACGTGGTGGATTTCACAGATGAAGTGTCAGCAATTGTGGTTGACTTGGGTTCACACACTTGTAAAGCTGGTTACGCCGGTGAAGATGCTCCTAAGGCCGTTTTCCCTTCTGTGAGTTATGAATTTAGCATTTGATAATTCTAGGGTTTCTGTAAGCTTGATAGTGTCAGTGAAGATTTTCTCAAGTTCCTTATATCTTTAAAAACTTAGGGTCTTTTTTTCTGATGTGTTCATAAGGTTGTTGGGGCAGTAGAAGGCGTAGTAGCAATGGATGTGGATGTTGATTCCACAAAGACAAATTCGAATTCAGAAGATTCAAAGACTGAGTCTGAAAAAGATAAGGGAAAACGTAAGCTGTATGTAGGATCTCAAGCCTTGAATTATCGTCGGGATCATATGGAGGTTATCTTTTTTTCTCTTTGATTAATGTTGAAATGTAAATTGGTTAGTGAATTAACATGTTGTATTTTGTCTCACCAGATATTGTCAGCCATTAAAGATGGGATTGTTTCTGACTGGGATTTGGTGGACAACATATGGGAACATGCTTTCAAGTAATTGCGTAAAGCATTGTCTTTTGTCTTAGTTGTTTGGTTGGTTTCATCTCTAATAAACTCTCTCTTTGAAGGAGTTGTCTGATGATTGATCCTAAGGAGCACCCGATGCTGCTAGCTGAGCCTCCTTTAAACACTCAACAGCAGAGAGAGAAGTACAATTTATCTGCTTTGACATAAGCTTTTTATCTATTTTTCGTTATCTTAGAGTGTGTTACTGTACTTATTTTCCCAAACTGTATGCTTGACAGGGCGGTAGAGCTAATGTTTGAAAAATACAAAGTTCCTGCATTGTTTATGGCTAAGAATCCTGTATCTTTCCTCTACCTTGGGTCACCATTCTTTTGATAGATTATTACACCGACAATTTTTGTCGTGTTGTTCTCCAGCGGGTTCCTGTGTACTTAGATTTCTGACTATCTACATGATTTGTGTGCTTTTTGGTGCTAGGTTCTCACATCTTTTGCTACTGGGCGTGCTACTTCTTTGGTTGTCGACTGGTAAGACTTTTGTATTTTTTTGAAATTATTTAACTTTTCTCTAGTATGTAGAAGCTACTACTGTTCCACTTCTGCCTTATATACTGTGAAAGTTTACCTTGTTAGCGTAATTAATCTGAGAAGCACTGATGGCAATTTATTGTGTTTCCAGCGGTGGAGGATCCACAACTATTTCACCGGTGCATGATGGTTATGTTCTTCAAAAGGTATTCTTCAAAATACTATTTTCTGTTGGAGAAGAAATTTTCTTATCTATTGTAACCAAAGTGTCATCTGTTATACTCCAATTGTTGACCATATTTTATTCGCAGGCTGTTGTATCATCTCCTGTTGGAGGAGAATGTCTCACTGACTGCCTACTGAAAAGCTTGGAGAGTAAAGGAATTAAAGTAAGCTAAACAATTATTTACACTGTTCTTCGTCTCTTGATCCAATTTTACCTAAGTTTGCTGGTCATTTTCTTTCTTGTAGATAAAACCTAGATACTCTTTCAAGAGGAAGGAAATACGACCAGGGGAATTCCAGGTGCATATGTGGATCAGTGAATGGAACTATTATATGATTATTATTTATTTATTGATAGGGAAAAAGACAGAGAGCCTATCAAAAATTGATTTTTCATGCTTGACATAGAAGATGTGAACTTTTTAATGGGCAATGAGACAGCAATTGTAGGATTTGTCTCATTTCAATTACAATACGTGACAGTAGCAAATATGCTTGGAGCTTTTTACCTTAGTGTGATAGTCTCTTATTTTCGCTTGTTGTCGAATCCTTGCAGGTTGAAGATGTGGATGTTCCTGACACCACAGAAAGCTACAAACTCTTCTGCCAGGTCTGTGATTGATAAAGACACCTAGTTTGTAAATTTCTGTTGTTTTATAACTTGGTGATTTTTTTTTGTCAACAGAGGATGATAGTGGGTGATATCAAGGATTCTATTTGTCGAGTTCCTGATACTCCCTATGACGGTAGCTTATGTTTTTTTGTCTTTCACTAGTTTGATAAACTTGTTCAGTCTTCAAAGCGTAAATTGGTTTGAGACTTGAATGTTAGATACCTTTTATCTATCAATGTCATTTTTCTGATGTGACACATGTATCCGCAGACAAATCATATTCAAACATCCCAACTACTTCGTATGAGCTTCCTGATGGCCAGTAAGCTCCAGTTTATATCTATTTCGTTTTTTTTGTGCCTCAAATTTACATGCTATTGTTGCTTCCACATATAAGCTTTGTGCTTAGTTTTTTACACAAAATGTCCTACTAGTCTGAACCTTGTTTAAGCTGAGATAAGTTCGTAGTTGGATC
>CM071720.1:6869871-6893243 GCA_036630335.1 Physaria fendleri | reverse complement strand
TGAAGCTATTCGAGTTGTTACATCGGATGGATATGTTCTTCTCTTAGAAAGGATACCAAGGTATAGATTGTATAATGGTTCCGTAAGTCCCTTTTTTTGTGTAATCACATAATTTCCTCTTTATGCTTTTCCAGACGAGATGCGAGGAAAGCTTCACATAATTTCCTCTTTATGCTTTTCCAGACGAGATGCGAGGAAAGCTGTTTACTTGCAGCATGGTGTCTTAGATTCTTCAATGGGGTGAGCTGCATAGTCTATTTCTTTTGTTTGCATGTCAGGATTTTTTGGCCTAGGTTTCTCATCTGTACCTTTATCTTCAGATGGGTTTCAAATGGTGTTGTTGGATCTCCAGCTTTTGCTGCTTATGATCAAGGTCCATTCCAAAAAGTTCCTGATTTTTCAAGCTGCTTTATGATAACAATGTAAATTATCATATGTTTTTCTCCTTTTTGTTTTTGTAAGGCTATGATGTTTTCCTAGGGAATTTTCGCGGTTTAGTTTCAAGAGATCATGTGAACAAAAACATATCTTCAAAAGAGTAAGTAGTCTTCTTTATGGATTTATTTTTTGTATAGTTCTTTTATTGATGGATCCTCAAATCATGTAGCTTTTGGCGTTACTCCATCAATGAGCATGCAACAGAAGATATCCCAGCAATGATAGAGAAGATTCAGGAAATAAAAACTTCAGAACTGAAACTTTATCAGTCTACTACGGAAGAGGTAGTAAACGAGGAGCAACCATATAAGCTCTGTGTTGTATCTCATAGTTTAGGCGGTGCTGCGGTTCTGATGTATGTAATCACCCGCAAAATTGAAGAGAAACCACATAGATTTTCGAGACTGATCCTGCTTTCCCCTGCTGGATTTCATGAGGACTCTATCCTGTTGTTCACGCTCCTTGAGTACACATACCTTTACTTTGGTCCTGTAATATCCCGGCGGCTTATTCCCGCTCTCTACATCCCCACTAAATTTTTCAGGATGCTTCTGAACAAGTTAGCTCGAGATTTCCATAACTATCCTTATCCCGGCTTATTCCCGCTCTCTACATCCCCACTAAATTTTTCAGGATGCTTCTCAACAAGTTAGCTCGAGATTTCCATAACTATCCTGCGGTTGGTGGATTGGTCCAGACTCTAATGTGTTATGTGCTTGGCGGAGATAGCTCAAATTGGGTCGGAGTCATGGGATTACCTCACTATAACATGAACGATATGCCAGCTTTATCCTGCCATGTGATTCAGCATCTTGCTCAGATTAAACATAGCCATAAGTTTAAGATGTTTGACTATGGCAGCAGTTCAGCTAATATGGAGATCTACGGGTCTCCTGAGCCGCTCGATCTTGGAGAGTTCTACCGATTGATAGATGTGCCTGTGGATTTAGTAGCCGGACAGAAAGATGAAGTGATTAGAGCTTCAATGGTTAGGAAACATTACAGAATTATGAGAGATTCAGGTGTTGATGTTTCTTACAACGAGTCTGAGTATGCTCATTTGGATTTTACATTCTCTCACCGTGAAGATCTCTTGGCCTATGTAATGTCGCGGTTGCTACTTGTGGAGCCAGCACAGACTCGGACTGTTCTTAAGAAGGAGATGAAGCTGAAGAAAAAAGTGTAAACAGCCAAAACCTGTCTATGGAACTACGAATATAGGAGTAGGCTTTTATGGAGTTTCTGGTGTCTTTATTTGCAATGTGTTTTGGTTCTTGAGAGATGAACACAGAACAATGTTATGTATGCATATGTCACTTTCCACTAAAGATGAACACAGAACAATGTTATGTATGCATATGTCACTTTCCACTAAAGTAATTTAAAGCAGAGTTGAGAGACTGATTCACCCACAAAAAGATAGATGATATACAAACTTTGTATGTGACAACTAAAGGGACTGTATGAAATACATATATACCTATACACCTATACTTTGTTATAATTGATGCTGATTCAGTCAAATAGAAAGGATTCAGCAAGAACATCAGAAGTTTGGGGGAACAGTATTATGGTAAAATGGGATGTTTGTCTGGGGAGCATCAACCTCAAATCCTACTCTTGAACATGAGCCAAAGTTAAGGCACACTCAAACGTCGTATACAGATAGTCGGTTTTCAATGTCCATACGACATATTGGACACGTTGTACACTTGTCTGCACAGAGTCTGCAACAAATTTGATACAGACGTTGAGTCAGCTATGGCCAGATAAGCATTTCAAACATGTAGCCTATTTAATAAGTATATAGGTATGACCTCAGATATGTATACAGTTTTATGACTACTGTTATGCAAGCATCATTACCTGCAGAGGACTCGGTGTCTACATGGAAGCAGAACCAAACTGATTTCTTTTTCAAAGCAAACCCTACACATCACTTTCTCCTGCAGTAAAAGACACATTGACTCATGATTGAGGCACAGGGAAAAGTAAAACAGATAGAGGAGTGTTTAAAAACTATGATAATGTCTATACATTTTGCAGTCTTTCATATTCCTGCTGGCTGAATTTTCTGATTTCGGTTTGTTCACCAAGTGCTGCTTGAAGTCTCCACACCTGCAGATACCAAATTAGATTGAATGCAAACAACACTTTTGAAACTAGAAGACACGAGATTCGACAACAAAGAGAACATAAAGTTAATATCAGCACTTGAAAAGAAAAATTCAAGAAAGAGAAGTAAAGTTACCTCTTCAGCAAGATCTTCCTTTGGCATTTTCTTGACTATCTCAGGCGGATGACCACTGAAAGTATTGTAACTGCACAAGCATCTTATAATGAAATCTTCAGTGGATCCTATAATATTTTCTGTTTGACCAAGTAGATATAATTACTTACCCAGATTCTCGATCAAGGTATAGTCGAGCTTGTTCCTCCCGGCTTCCTTCATCAATTGACCACCAACCTAGTAGCCTGAGAAAGCATTGATTGATATCTGTTAGGAGTAGTTTTTTAAAAATCAAAATCTTTTAGGAAAAATAGACAAACGTGTATGTCACCTGGAACCATGGTGCAAAAATCCCAAGCAATCATGGGCACTTGATGAAAATCTAAAATACAATCCCGGACCAGCTTCCCCACGCAGTAAGAGGACGATTTTCTCTATGAGCTTAGATGCAGCAAAGAGAACACCGAGGCCTTGCAATAGGAACAGTGGTGAAAACAGTAGTGGAATAGATATATCCTTAGCTCTTTCAGGAGTCCCCTGAAAGTCCAAACCATTGGCTTTTTTCAGTACTATTGTCTGAAGACAAAATGTTGAGTTAGGGAGACATGTGGTGTATGTATACCTCTAGATACATGCAAAGGACAACTTGAAATACAATAAGGGGGATTTTTAAAATATGACCGCCAATAACTTGCAAACCACACAATCTATCTTGTTGCCTATCCTCTTCTTGATCAACAACAAGGCCACTGTTCCAATCAAGATATCTGATAGCCGTGGAAGATGACCCAGTTTCTCGTGACCGTGAGCTTCTATGGATTACTGGGTTAGACCATTTTGTGCAAACAAGAAAAGCAAAGCACTCGGCAATTCTGCAGGCACAACATTGTCACATCTATTACTTCCAATCATTTCCTCACCCGCAAAAATGACAAGAACTTCTTAAAGACATAAACAAAGAAAGGCCAAGGCATCATACCCAAAATTTATGAATAAATCCCACCAGCCAAGAGCAACTACATCGCCTGTGTACACAAGAAAGGAGAATAAGACCACAATAATCCATCAACGATACTAAAGGTGGAAGATATCAATTCAACAGGGAAACAGATAAAGTAAGAAAGCTATATAGAGAAACATTCAAGGTATTACCAGAAAGCTTTAGGAGGGTAAAGAACGTAGCAGCCAGCATGAACACCATGAAACTGCTACCCAGAAATGCTGCAGTCAACAAGAACAAAAAGCATCTAAATGTCTATTTTGAGTACTGACCAGCTTCCTCACCCAATCAACAAAAGACTAGAGAAAATCCCAAGCCAGTGTTTGTTAAAACTAGACAATTACAGAAATTGGTCAAAATGTTTCCCCTTTGTCACTCCTAATTTGTGTAATTGGACTTTCCATTCATGGTTGACAAATTGATCTTGCCTAAATAATTTAAACTAATTGCAAATCAAAGAGCAACAAGCCCAAAACAGCTGAATCAAGCCTTAAATAAATTATGCAACAGTTGTGGACATACAGGAAGTGCCTCCCATATTGCGTCATCAGTAATGCTGTCGTCGTCTCCTGGCATCAATGCTCGACACATTCTGAAGATAAAGCTTGCAGTAATTAGGAATTTATATCTATATGATTTAGCCTGATGTCTTCACCAGACACATACACCGAATGTCTTTGTTTGTTTCACAGAATACAGTAATTTTGACAAAAACAGATAAGTATTAATACCTCAAATTGTCCACCAGTATAGTTAACTCAAATGCCAATAAAGGTAAGAATGCAATCTTCAGACTCACCGCTGGTGGCCAACGAGCTGCATTTAAAATAGAAGATGTCACTAAAACTGCTTTTGATGTCCTCCAACTTGAACTTTCGTGGCATCCAAAAACAGAAATCAAACGGTAGGAAGACAAGACTTCGAGAGTGATAACCCCAGTTTTGTTATGTTAAGAATATATATCAGTGTATCCCTATACCAAATAGTCAAATACTATCACCCAAACAAACACCTGTACTGCAAAATCAGTAGGTGACATGAAATTTACCATGAGAACTCTCTAGGTATATACAGAGGAGTAACTCAAATGCTACAAGCAACGGTGTAGCGACAACAGCATGACAAGGAGCCCACTGTACATCAAAAGGGATCATAACCATATTGCAATATTATCAGTGCATGGAGAATAATAATCATAAGAAGGACTTTGAGTGATATTTTGCTAAAAGAGGTAAGAAAATCAAAGGACATACATGACGGTTACGTGGAGCAACAGGAGCTGGAAGAGAGAATCTTCCCCTTGCAACAACTGCATGAAAAACCCAAAGAGGGAAAAACACCATCCTACATACTCACCACACAGAAATTTATCATTCAAGTTTGTCACAAAACGCAAACTTGCAATGAAGATAACTGATAAGATCAGACCCAAGAAAAAAAAAAAGCAGGATCCTTTAAATTGAATCTCCATCTAGATAACATGAAAATTGTTATAATCCTCATTGAACCCCATTGGTATCTTGAAAATTAACTCATGCCTGTAAAGGATGCAACTTTTTTACTATCTTTGATACAGAATGTTGTACACATGAGTTTTCCCAAAATTGCAACAAATTTATACAAGTATAAACTATTGACGTCATTGATTTTGTTGCTATTAAGAGCAAATAGAAAGAAGTCAGAGACTGTCAAAAGGATCTGTTGCTATTAAGAGCAAATAGAAAGAAGTCAGAGACTGTCAAAAGGATCTGTTTTTTAGTTTTTTTCAATTCTCTAAACCAAGAAAAAAAATTGATATTTTGCGTAGACAAAAAACCCTTTGAAAGAGACAATCTTTAGCTTCGAAATTCAACGGTGCCAAAAAAAAAAAAAAAAAAAGGATCCCCAATCCAAAAAATCCCAAATTAATCAAATCAAGCACAAAATCAATATCAAAATCGAGTCATGCACCCAATTTCAGAAAATTGAGAAGTCTGTACTGAAAGAGATGAGATAGAAAAAGAGACTAACCACCATGAGCAAGAGACGGTGTGATCAAGTTTAAGAACCAATAAAAGCGTAAAACAAAAGAGAAAGCTATGAGCCGCTAAGGCTTGTATCGACTTCATTAAGAACCAATAAAAGCGTAAAACAAAAGAGAAAGCTATGAGCCGCTAAGGCTTGTATCGACTTCAACACTCTCCTCCAACTCATCCCTTCTCTCTATCTCTCTATCTTCAACAACGAATTACTCTCTTCAAATCCATTTGAATAGAAAACTCAAATCTCCTTCTCTCTCTCGCTAAATAACTCTAAAGTGGAGTAATTGAAGAATACGCGATTCGAGAAATGATGAAATGTTTATGTTAAGGGACCCTCTTTGTATCGTCTCCTTCCTCTTTCTTATGACTCTGTTTTTTTTTTTTTTAATTGAAGGATTTTAATTGCAAGCAAAAACAAACAAAATCATTATTATTGCCCTTTGGATTCCATTTTCTAGATATTTAGCTTTGCTTGCACGCCATTAGTGAAACGCAAACGCGTTTTCAATGTCACTTTCATTAACTAATCCATTAGTGAAACGCAAACGCGTTTTCAATGTCACTTTCATTAACTAATTAGTAATTAATTTCCATAGAAATCGTGATCAAGTGTTGTCTATTAAATAATGGACCACTAAGATAACTACAAAACAAGAGCTTAATGTCTTTTAGGTAACCGCATTCTTCTATTTTAATTGTTTCAGATATCATAATAATCTGTTTTAATGGATTCTATGTCATTTAACATTTTTTTTTTTTTTTTTTTAGACAAATATTATTCATTCTAGATAGTGGGCCAAAAAAAAAAAGAAAGTCAGAACGTTATTAATGAAAGACCTAAGACCCCACATTAACACGATCTTTCACGCTTCTTCTCCTGAAGCAAGTCGTGACTTATCCTTCTTTTTATTTCTAGAAATAGAGATAAGATCAAAGGGCTTATGGGACAAAGGATCATCCCAAATGCACTTATTCACAAGTTCCAAACTTATTTTACAGTAGATTGCTTTGTTATTTAGCAATCACCACATTGTCTCTGAGTACTCTAAGCCGAATAAGGTATTTTCACACCCATTCTCAGACATAACCAAGGCCTATCCTGATCAGGATCAACAAAACTATGATGCACAAAGTGTCCAGCTTCATCATCCATAAGTTCTCTCGACCAAGAAACCCGTTCCGAAGAACAACTCCCCGGGCCAAAACACCTATACTCATAAAAGCAAGCACTTCTTTCATTCTCCGCATTTCCCCAATTATGCCAACCAACGTTTCTAACACAAGCATCCATATAAGTATATGCAAAAATCACTCTCCCAAATGGTCCCCAAGGCCTTCCAAGATGCATATACCCACTCTCACCATTACCAGTAATCACACATCTTAAGAACACATAACCAGTAGATTCCTGCGACGATTTTCGACTCTGTGCTGTTATAAAACCCTGTGATTTGCAATTGATATGACAATGTTCCAAAAGTGCAGTACTATTTCCAAATATAAAATCCACACTTCCTTCTATATAGCAATCTTTCAAATATTGTTTCC
Organism: Physaria fendleri; assembly: GCA_036630335.1. Classification (NCBI taxonomy): domain Eukaryota; kingdom Viridiplantae; phylum Streptophyta; class Magnoliopsida; order Brassicales; family Brassicaceae; genus Physaria; species Physaria fendleri. Next base: position 6,886,006 of record CM071720.1, on the reverse strand, counting down.
CGTGATGTAAATATAATGTATCTTGCCAGCTTAGAAATCTACAGTTATAAAAGGCACAACGATCTGCAGTTACTCTAATTGCTACAGCTTGACCTGATCCTTGAGGAGATGAGTTTTCAAAAGTAATGTTCTCTGCAATTAAGAACCAATAAAAGCGTAAAACAAAAGAGAAAGCTATGAGCCGCTAAGGCTTGTATCGACTTCAGTACTCTCCTCCAACTCATCCCTTCTCTCTATCTCTTCAACAACGAATTACTCTCTTCAAATCCATTATCTATTCGAATAGAAAACTCAAATCTCCTTCTCTCTCTCGCTAAATAACTCTAAAGTGGAGTAATTGAAGAATACGCGATTCGAGAAATGATGAAATGTTTATGTTAAGGGACCCTCCTTCTATCGTCTCCTTCCTCTTTCTTATGACTCTGTTTTTTTTTCTTAATTGAATGATTTTAATTGCAAGCAAAAACAAACAAAATCATTATTATTGCCCTTTGGATTCCATTTTCTAGATATTTAGCTTTACTTGCACGCCATTAGTGAAACGCAAACGCGTTTTCAATGTCACTTTCATTAACTAATACTAATTAATTTCCATATAAATCGTGATTAAGTGTTGTCTATTAAAGAATGGACCACTAAAAGGATAATTACAAAACAAGAGCTTAATGTCTTTTAGGTAACCGCATTCTTCTATTTTAATTGTTTCAGTTGTCATATTAATCTGTTTTAATGGATTCTATGTCATTTCACATTTACTTTATAAAAAGATTTACTTTTTCCTTTTTCCCTATATAATTTAAACTTATTCCAAATTAAATATCGCTGTTATTATAAGATCAAATAGACAATCGTTCTAGATAGTGGGCCAGAAAAAAAAAAAAAAAAGTCAAAACGTTATTAAAGAAAGACCTAAGACCCCACATTAACACGATCTTTCACGCTCCTTCTCCTGAAGCAAGTCGTGACTTATCCTTCTTTTTATTTCTAGAAACAGAGATAAGATCAAAGGGCTTATGGGACAAAGGATAATCCCAAAATGCACTTATTCACAAGTTCCAAACTTATTTTACAGTAGGGTTCCCCAACGATCCTTTGTTATTTAGCAATCACCACAGTTTCTCTGAGTACTCTAAGCCGAATAAGGTATTTTCACTCCCATTCTCAGACACAACCAAGGCCTATCCTGATCAGGATCAACAAAACTATGATGCACAAAGTGTCCAGCTTCATCATCCATAAGTTCTCTTGACCATGAAACCCGTTCCGAAGAACAACTACCCGGACCAAAACACCTATACTCATAAAAACAAGCACTTCTTTCATTCTCCGCATTTCCCCAATTATGCCAACCAACATTCCTAACACAAGCATCCATATAAGTATATGCAAAAATCACTCTCCCAAATGGTCCCCAAGGCCTTCCAAGATGCATATACCCACTCTCACCATTACCAGTGATCACACATCTTAAGAACACATAACCAGTAGATTCCTGCGATGATTTTCGACTCTGTGCTGTTATAAAACCCTGAGATTTGCAATTGATATGACAATGTTCCAAAAGTGCAGTACTATTTCCAAATATAAAATCCACACTTCCTTCTATATAGCAATCTTTCAAATATTGTTTCCCGTGATGTAAATATAATGTATCTTGCCAGCTTAGAAATCTACAGTTATAAAATGCACAACGATCTGCAGTGACTCTAATTGCTACAGCTTGACCTGATCCTTGAGGAGATGAGTTTTCAAAAGTAATGTTCTCTGCAATAAAATCTTCTCCTTCGATAATAACACTTCCACATCCAAACGTACCTGTTCCGATGACTCTAGATGCTTGGTGATGCTCAATTTTGGAAGCTGTATTGTTCCAGGTAAGAACTGTGATTTCCGGTGAGATTCCGGCGAAGGTTATGAAGTTTTTCCTCTTTGGAACGTAGATCGGTTGCCTATAAATCCCCGGTGAGATACGAATCACAGTCCGAGACGTGTTTCCTAAAGGTACCGAATCAATTGCGTCTTGAACGGAGCAGTAATCTCCTGAACCATCTTGTGCAACCTTCACGATTCGACTCGTAGCCATACTGGTAAAATATATTTCTTCTTTATTTGGAGTCTTGGAGATGAAATTCAGGAAAAAAAAGGAAAAAGGAGAAACGGTGCAGAGAGAAGATGGGAGAAGAAGATTAGGTTAGATTTTTTTTTTTTTCATTTTTAATTTATTGTTATTGGGCTTCTAAGCCCAAATTATTTGACCAAATATGGAAAACATAGTAATTGAAAGCCCAAATACATTTATTTGTAAGATCCAAAGCCCAACCCAAGCCCAATGTTAATTGCTGCGAGTCTGCGACTTATCAAGTATACTTATGTGTCGTCAAACCACCTGAACAAACGAATCGGGAAATGTCAAGAAGAGAAGATCCAAACGGAATCTGCAAAAACATTCCCAATCTCATCTCTTCTTTCGTTGAAACATTCGTCGATTATTCAGTCTCCGGCATCTTCTTACCTCAAAATCGTAACCCACAGGATGAGATTCTCCAGACGAGGTTTGATAAACCGGAGCGTGTTGTTGCCATCGGCGATCTTCATGGCGATCTCGAGAAGTCTAAAGAAGCATTCAAGATCGCTGGATTGATTGATTCTTTGGACAGATGGACTGGTGGATCAACGGTGGTTGTTCAGGTGGGAGATGTGTTGGATCGAGGTGGAGAGGAGATAAAGATACTTTATTTCTTGGAGAAATTGAAACGAGAGGCTGAGAGTTACGGAGGTAAGATTCTGACTATGAATGGGAATCATGAGATTATGAATATTGAAGGTGATTTTAGGTATGTTACTAAGAAAGGTTTAGAGGAGTTTCAGATTTGGGCTTATGAATATTGAAGGTGATTTTAGGTATGTTACTAAGAAAGGTTTAGAGGAGTTTCAGATTTGGGCTGATTGGTATTGTTTAGGGAATAAGATGAAGAGTTTATGTAGAGGTTTGGATAAACCTAGGGATATTTATGAAGGCATTCCATTGAGTTTTCCTCGTATGAGAGCTGATTGTTTTGAAGGAGTTAGGGCTAGGATCGCTGCATTGCGGCCTGATGGTCCGATTGCGAAGAGATTCTTGACTAAGAATCAAACAGTTGCTGTTGTTGGTGATTCTGTGTTTGTTCATGGTGGTCTTTTAGCTGAGCATATCGAGTATGGACTAGAGAAGATAAACGAGGAGGTTAGAGGCTGGATTGACGGTTTGAGAGGAGGAAGATATGCGCCTACGTACTGTAGAGGAGGGAACTCTGTAGTTTGGTTGAGGAAATTCTCGGAAGAGATGGCTCATAAATGTGATTGTGCAGCTCTAGAGCATGCTCTTTCGACTATTCCTGGGGTTAAGAGGATGATCATGGGACACACGATTCAAGAAGCTGGTATTAATGGTGTTTGTAATGATAAAGCCATTAGGATTGATGTGGGCATGTCCAAGGGTTGTTCCAATGGTTTGCCAGAGGTTTTGGAAATCCGCAGAGATTTGGGTGTGCGGATAGTGACATCTAATCCATTGTATAAGGAGAATTCGTATCCTCATTTAGTTCCTGATAATAAAACTGGTCTAGGGTTGTTGGTACCACCAGCTCAACATGTTCCTAAGCAAGTGGAAGTTAAAGCTTGAAGACTTTTTTAGTGAAGAACACTAGTTTGATATACGCTCTGTTTACAACTTTAGATCATTGATTTGGCTGATTCTTTGTATGAACATCCATAAACATCTTCTTTGGACATTCTCACAGTAATTGTGGTTTCAAATATCAAAATTCAGAAAGTTAGATAATACTTGTGGAGACTAATGGTAACTGGTAAATAGGACAAAAATCAAATTGGTGAAAGTAAATGCATTTGTTGATAGTAGCTCTTACCAAATTCATGTTCAGACAAAACAAATATCAGTTATTGCATGAACGCAGTTGTATCATAAGCCAAAACTGATCAACATTTGAAACTCCCAATTGATTTTAACATAGGAAACTGTTTTCATTTAATGCAAAGCAAGTTCCAAATCTCTCATTGCTCAGTATATAAATAAAAGTCTATGCACTTTATGTCTTCACAAAAAACAAGAAGCAATGAAGACTTCTATGAGCATCATTGTCTTCTTCATTGTAAACTTCTTCACCATCTCTGCTTCTTCTTTAAACCCTGAAGAAACTTGCATACAAAGAAACATCGACAGGTCGCTAACCCCAAGAGCTTCAATGGAACCGAAGACGTCAAAGTTCGACTATGTCGTCGACGTGTTGTGCGTGTTGTGCAGAGATATAGGCCGTGTCGTCATGTTCTCTAAGAGGATAACCGGAAAATTCCCATCTTGTTGTGCAGAGATATAGGCCGTGTCGTCATGTTCTCTAAGAGGATAACCGGAAAATTCCCATCTTATTATGTTAAAGCGATGTGTAATGTGTTTGGAAATGATGAGAAGAAAGTGAAAGACTATGTTTGGAAGAATTGGTTGGGAGATTCAAAGCTCCTGTCTACATTATCTTGTGCTTTTTGATTACTACAATAATATTAGTCTATTTAACGATTAGCTTTTGATCGGTAATATTATAATTTAATGTATCTTTTGACTAGTTAAAAAGAAAAGAAAGTTTAATTTTGCTTACGGAATCAATTATAAGGTTAATTAATGATTAGGGATTGAGACGCACTTTGTTAATCACTCTCGGATAAGAACATTCGAACAAATTACAGACGCACAAAAGAAAATGTTTTGGAGATTGTATAAGGCTGGTGAAAAGGTTTTGTCGAATCTTGTTAGCAAGAAAGACGTTCACATGACGTCGAGGAATCAAGGGGATTGTCCTAAAGTTCAAGAGCTTTACGATCTTTGCAAGGAGACTTTCACTGGCAAAGCTCCTTCTCCTGGTTCCATGGCTGTTCAGAAATTGTGCTCTGTGTTGGGTATTTTTTTTTTCTTCTTTTGTTCTCGGATTAAGATAGGGTTATTTTTTCGCAATTTCGGCTGATTTTGATTGAACTAGTGGTGATTTTGAAGGATTTAGTTTAAGGATTTTAGGTTGGTTTGATTGGATTGGATAAAACACTCTCGGATAAGAACATTCGAACAAATTACAGACGCACAAAAGAAAATGTTTTGGAGATTGTATAAGGCTGGTGAAAAGGTTTTGTCGAATCTTGTTAGCAAGAAAGACGTTCACATGACGTCGAGGAATCAAGGGGATTGTCCTAAAGTTCAAGAGCTTTACGATCTTTGCAAGGAGACTTTCACTGGCAAAGCTCCTTCTCCTGGTTCCATGGCTGTTCAGAAATTGTGCTCTGTGTTGGGTATTTTTTTTTTCTTCTTTTGTTCTCGGATTAAGATAGGGTTATTTTTTCGCAATTTCGGCTGATTTTGATTGAACTAGTGGTGATTTTGAAGGATTTAGTTTAAGGATTTTAGGTTGGTTTGATTGGATTGGATAAAAGTGAAAAACTTATGATGAGTAGCTCATTTGATTTGTGAATCCCACCAAATCTGGGCAATTGCAGATACACAAATTGAACTAGTAAACAGTCTCTGAGGAAGTTAAAAGGTTGTAATTTGTATAATTTAGTGTTTAGAGAGAGGAAGTTAAAAGGTTGTAATTTGTATAATTTAGTGTTTAGAGAAGAGTTACATCAATCTGTCCTACATAAAGGACTAATGGTTTTGGGGTTTTTTGTGATGAAGAGTTGAAGTTAGAATTTGGGGAATGTTTGTTCATAAGCAACGCTATGAATTGGTTACTGGTCATTTGTGTGCGCAGACACAGTTAGTCCAGCAGATGTTGGGCTTGAAGAGGAAACTCAAGATGATGATCGAGGCTATGGGGTTTCTGGGGTTAGCCGTTTTAACCGAGCAGGAAGATGGGCACAACCGATAACATTCTTAGACATTCATGAATGTGATACTTTTACAGTAAGTCTTTGATTGGTGACACTGCAACTCTTTCTTGTGATCAATCAAGAAAACTAAATACAAGTGTGTGTCTGTTGATTTGTTCTTCTTCAGATGTGTATTTTCTGCTTCCCAACATCTTCAGTGATTCCATTGCATGACCATCCAGAGATGGCTGTGTTTAGCAAAATCCTATATGGGTCACTTCATGTTAAAGCTTACGACTGGGTTGAGCCTCCATGTATTATCTCACAAGACAAAGGGGTTCCCGGTTCTCTTCCAGGTTAACTGGGTTGAGCCTCCATGTATTATCTCACAAGACAAAGGGGTTCCCGGTTCTCTTCCAGGTTATCCTTTTTTCTCATCTCAGGATTCACTTTGTGCCATTGATAACTAAGACTTCTTGCAATGTAACAGCAAGGTTGGCGAAATTGGCCAGTGACAAAGTTATAACGCCTCAGTCTGAGATACCAGTGTTGTACCCAAAGACTGGAGGCAATCTCCATTGCTTCACTGCGCTTACTCCATGTGCGGTACTCGACATTCTCACACCACCTTACAATCGCTTACTCCATGTGCGGTACTCGACATTCTCACACCACCTTACAATGAAAGTGCAGGCAGAGCTTGCAGTTATTACATGGACTATCCGTTTTCCACTTTCGGTATGCAAACTTTCTCTTCTTTTTCACTGCTCTCTTCCCCTTCAGATGAACATTAGTTTCTCTATTTCCTTTTACCGGTTTATGCTCTTGGCTTCATGATAATAGCATCGGAGGAAAGAACGAAGAAGCTTGAAGGAAAAGAAGACGAATACGCCTGGCTTGTACAGATCGACACACCCGATGAACTTCACATGCGTCCTGGATCATATACCGGTCCAGCTATCAAGGTCTAGACTTTTTTTTTTTTGCGGTTAGTTTTGTAGCTACGTAGAGCACTCTTGTATCATTCTCAAGATAAGTTTAAAGATAAACTCTTTCATCTGTCCATGTCTAAAGAGATATGATAAGTTTGCATTGCAAATCTGTTGCTAGTGACCTTAGATTGCATTACATAAGATTCAAAGGAAAAAGTGTCTCTTTGTTTAAACTTTCAACCAGGCTCCATGGACCCAGCTGTGTCAGCACATTTTAATCGTTATCCATGAACAGTGAACACAGATTTCTTAGCACGTCTTTATCATTTGGTTGGTGTTGAACAGGATGAATTATAATAAATCCAATATTTTAAGGGGAATTTATCAAGTGGGACAAAAAAAAGGTCTTCTTTTTAATAGACAAATACAAGAGTGCCGAGCAGATAGTCCTGACCAAAGTTAGCCGCCACGTTCAACCTTCATCTTTCTCCTGCAATGGCGTCTACGCTTCTGAGGAACCCTAATTTCTCATCAACAACAATCACTACTACCTCTCCTTCTCTTGCCACCATCTCCTCAAAACCATCACCTTTCTCAATCCGTCTCCATCCATCTCGTCACTGTTCCATCTCTCTCAGAAGTCAAAACCTTCGTCTCTCATGTTCAATCTCAGATCCTTCACCTCTACCACCTTACATCCCTCACCGCCGCCGCCCTGAATACATCCCTAACCGCATTTCCGATCCCAACTACGTCCGTGTCTTCGATACAACCCTCCGTGACGGTGAACAATCGCCCTGAATACATCCCTAACCGCATTTCCGATCCCAACTACGTCCGTGTCTTCGATACAACCCTCCGTGACGGTGAACAATCTCCAGGCGCTACGCTTACTTCCAAAGAAAAACTCGATATCGCTCGTCAGCTAGCTAAACTCGGCGTTGACATTATCGAGGCTGGGTTTCCCGCTGCGTCAAAAGACGATTTTGAAGCTGTTAAGACTATAGCTGAAACAATTGGAAACACTGTTGATGAAAATGGTTATGTTCCTGTAATCTGTGGACTCTCTAGATGCAATAAGAAGGATATTGAGAGAGCTTGGGATGCTGTGAGTTCCTGTAATCTGTGGACTCTCTAGATGCAATAAGAAGGATATTGAGAGAGCTTGGGATGCTGTGAAGTATGCTAAACGACCTAGGATTCATACTTTTATCGCTACGAGTGATATTCATTTGGACTTGGGATGCTGTGAAGTATGCTAAACGACCTAGGATTCATACTTTTATCGCTACGAGTGATATTCATTTGGAACATAAATTGAAGAAAAGTAAAGCTGAGGTCATCGAAATTGCAAGGAGTATGGTTAGTTTCGCGAGGAGTTTGGGTTGTGAAGATGTTGAATTTAGTCCAGAAGATGCTGGAAGGTTTTGTTTTTATTAAGATTCTTTTGTAAAGATTCATCCTTTCTCTTTTTGCTGGTTGTAATTGCTTTTTGCTTTTTGTTTTTCAGATCCGAGAGAGAATATTTATATGAGATTCTTGGGGAAGTGATAAAAGCAGGAGCAACAACACTTAACATTCCTGATACTGTTGGTATAACTTTACCTAGTGAGTTTGGTAAATTGATTGCTGATATAAAAGCCAATACTCCAGGGATTGAGAATGTTATCATCTCTACGCATTGTCAGAATGATCTTGGACTCTCTACGGCCAATACTTTATCTGTATGTATTTTTTTCTATCTGGAACAACTTAAGCTAATTTAAGTCGTTGTCTATGTGTAATGCTAATGTGTGTATGTGTGATATCTTTTCTAATTCAGGGAGCACATGCAGGTGCAGGACAGGTGGAAGTTACGTACGCATTGTCAGAATGATCTTGGACTCTCTACGGCCAATACTTTATCTGTATGTATTTTTTTCTATCTGGAACAACTTAAGCTAATTTAAGTCGTTGTCTATGTGTAATGCTAATGTGTGTATGTGTGATATCTTTTCTAATTCAGGGAGCACATGCAGGTGCAGGACAGGTGGAAGTGACGATCAATGGAATCGGTGAAAGAGCTGGAAATGCTTCACTGGAAGAGGTCAGAGTTTTATTAAACTGCCAAGACATTTGAACCTTTCTACACTGAATCTAGTATGTGGGCTGTAACTTAGTAAGTGAGAAGATTCCTAGTGTGGTGTAGGATGCACATGTTGTGAGGCAAGAAAATTAGGTAGAACTAAGTAGGCTTTTTCATAATTAGTAGCAGTGAGAAATCTGGAACATGTCTGCGTAATTAGAACTAAGTAGGCTTTTTCATAATTAGTAGCAGTGAGAAATCTGGAACATGTCTGCGTAATGAGTCTTAGTATAGCCTTGGCTACAATTACCTGAAGAAGAACATATGGAGGTAATATTAGGAGATATCGGGTGAGAAGTTGGCTATTTTCCGTCGTTTGCTATTTGGATATTTTGTCTAGTGATGGCATTATATATTTTATACTTTTGGCTTATATTCTGCTTGAGCTGGCGGTGGGATAATTTATCCAATCTGTTTATTGTCGTGTAAATGTAGGTTGTGATGGCCATAAAATGCCGTGGAGATCATGTATTAGGAGGTCTGTATACTGGAATTGATACTAGGCACATTGTTATGACAAGCAAGATGGTATCACTTCTGAGCTTCATTCTTTGTGGTGTCAAAAGGCACATTGTTATGACAAGCAAGATGGTATCACTTCTGAGCTTCATTCTTTGTGGTGTCAAAACAATTACTAATTCTCTTGAGAAGGGGAAAAAGTTTGTTGATTTCCATTTATGGTTCTTGATTACTGGATTGTTGTCTCAGGTTGAAGAATATACTGGGATGCAGACACAACCCCATAAAGCTATTGTAGGAGCAAATGCCTTTGCGCATGAAAGTGGTATTCATCAGGTCGGTTCATAAGAATCATCTTTACAATATGTATTTTATTATTCCTGATGAAAGTGGTATTCATCAGGTCGGTTCATAAGAATCATCTTTACAATATGTATTTTATTATTCCTGTGATGGGATTACTCTTTGAGAAACATTAAAGGTTTCCTCATAATCTGTTTTAACCTCCTTGCAAAGTATAACTTTCCCCTGTAGGCTGTGTACCCTTATTGTCTTACTATAGAAAAGATGAAGGAATAACGGTTTAAGCTCAATCTCTTTTGACTTGCATGTTCACTATTTTCAGACTTTCAGCTTGTTGCGTAACTCTACTATTTTCTTCTTAGTTTTCCTGTTGTATTTAATGACTTTTCATGTTTCTTTTAGGATGGAATGCTGAAACACAAGGGTACATATGAAATTATATGTCCCGAAGAAATTGGACTTGAACGATCAAATGATGCTGGCATTGTCTTAGGGAAGCTTAGGTATGAAAGTCTTTTAGTCTGTTATGCCTGTAGACTCCCAATGTCTATTGTCTTGTTCAGCCAATGCAACTAGCCTGTAATTGGTGTGTATACTTTTAGTGATTCGCCTGGGACGTCAAATATTTTTAGACATTATTTGGCATCGTTTATTTTGATAATTTACCAATGTCTAAGCTAGTGAACACGACATGTGTTTCCAACCTGAAGTCTAACTGTTGGCTTCTTCTTTTGATTGGATATAATATTATGCAGTGGACGTCATGCGCTGAAAGATCGTTTGACAGAGGTAAACAGGAACGATCAAATGATGCTGGCATTGTCTTAGGGAAGCTTAGGTATGAAAGTCTTTTAGTCTGTTATGCCTGTAGACTCCCAATGTCTATTGTCTTGTTCAGCCAATGCAACTAGCCTGTAATTGGTGTGTATACTTTTAGTGATTCGCCTGGGACGTCAAATATTTTTAGACATTATTTGGCATCGTTTATTTTGATAATTTACCAATGTCTAAGCTAGTGAACACGACATGTGTTTCCAACCTGAAGTCTAACTGTTGGCTTCTTCTTTTGATTGGATATAATATTATGCAGTGGACGTCATGCGCTGAAAGATCGTTTGACAGAGGTAAACAGCAATCGTACCAATAAACATACTCAGTATAACCATCTTTGTGTAAGATACTAATGTTTTCTTATCTTTTATACTCCAGCTTGGTTATGAATTAGATGATGAACAGCTAAGCACAATTTTCTGGCGCTTCAATATACTCCAGCTTGGTTATGAATTAGATGATGAACAGCTAAGCACAATTTTCTGGCGCTTCAAAGCTTCTGTGGTGCAGATAACTTGTGGAACTCTCGGGCTTTCAACAGCAACTGTAAAACTTGCTGATGCTGATGGCAAAGAGCATGTCGCTTGTTCTATGGGAACTGGGCCGGTTGATTCAGCTTACAAGGCAGTCGATCTTATCGTAAAGGTACTGTACAATTGAGGCTCTCATTTACAAATAATTCACCTATGAATGATCTGTTATTTAAAAACTTTTTTCTCTTATAGGAACCAGCGACTCTGCTCGAGTACTCTATGAATGCAGTAACAGAAGGTGTCGATGCTATCGCAACCACGCGAGTTCTGATCCGTGGAAGCAACAAATACACATCTACAAACGCAATAACTGGTGAAGAAGTTCAAAGAACCTTCAGGTAAAACTCTCTTCCCCCATCTCATTCAAACCGGATCTAGTTAAGTTTTTTAGTCTCGCTTGAGTAGTAGTCATAACATGGAACGGGGTGTCTTGTGTTTTTGGCAGTGGAATGGGATCGGAAATAGATATTGTGGTGTCAAGCGTCAAGGCTTATGTTGGAGCTTTAAACAAAATGCTGGACTTCAAAGAAAACACCCCCACAAAAGTCCCTTCTCAAAAAAACAAAGTCCCTGCCTGAATACAAAACCTTTCCGGCAAATCTCAAAAGTCAGACAAAATTTTGGTTTTCTTTTCAAGTACATAGTTTGGTAGTTAACCAAGTTTGCTTGTTGTTTACCAAAAATCCATCTCAGAAGAGTTTGTGTTCTATTTATAACTCTATATAACTAAATTTCTATATTTAGAAATATCCAACCGTGAAACAGTTTTTAAACCTGTCCTTATGCTAAACTAAGGTCTTAAAACTCAAAAAAACCTGATACCTCTCTGTTCTGGATTCTGTCTCTTTTTTTGCAACCTCTTCATATATCAGAACATCATCAGAGTCTTAAAAGATATTCGAATTCGATAAAACAAGAAAGAAAAGAGAGAAAATGTCAGAGGTAAAATCAGGGTTCCTGACAATGACGACAATAATCCTGATATGCATAGGCTTTACTATGGTAGCAACAGGTTTATATCATAGAAAAACAGTCTCACAATGTATAAGAGAGACAGATCGCAACTTTGTCCTCGTTGGTTTGCTTTTAGTGGTGGTTCCTCAGTTTGCTCTTTACGCAATCTGTTGTCGATCAAAACGTATGTTCACAATTTACATGTATGGAATGATCTTAGTCTGCAGTATCCTTGGTTACTACTCTTTAAAGTGTCTGGTCTACAATACAACTTTTGGAATCGCCATTGGTTACTACTCTTTAAAGTGTCTGGTCTACAATACAACTTTTGGAATCGCCAAGAACCCTGCTGAAGATAAACGCACCGCTAAGCAATTAGTCGGTTGGCTTGTCCCGGCAAGTAAACTCGCAAGCGTCACTGATTGTATCATTCATAACCATGATTGTAACTTCAATGCAAGCCAAAACAGCAATGTTTGGGTAAACTATTTATGTCATCTCAATGATCTCATCTCATTCATATGAACAAATATTGAGTTTATATGTTTTTGCAGAGGTTTTGCTGTGCACAACCAGTAGGATGTGGAGAAACGACAATGTTTGGAGCACCAGGAGAATGGAGTTGGAAACATCAACATGTAGAGAACCCTGTTCCTGAAGAATGTTCATATGAATATTGTCTGAGTTGCAAAGGGTGTCAGCTAAGTATCTTGAAAGCCATTGTTCATCAATGGAAGTATCTGTCCATGTTTTCGTATCCAGCACTTTTTCTGGCTTGTCTCAGCCTCGTCATTGCTAAGTTCATTAGTGAAACTTTTGATGAACCTGATGATTATAGAGGCTATTATACTTAAAAACATTTCATTTTCTTTATCATTTATGTCAAATGCACATGACAATTGTAGTTTCTCATTAGTTTTTTCTTTTATATATAAATATATAATCACCTTTCTTTTTGATAAACAGTATTTTATATTTTATCATCAATTTGTAAAACTCAAACTTGTTTTAAAATATGTGTTTTAAAATATGAACAATTATATATAATGCATTTCTAGTTATTCCACCAGTTATTATATTATCCACTTCGTTTCTTCTCCTTTGTTTTGGTCTAGGATTTGTTTGTTTTGGTGGTGTTCTTCGTGATTTACGGAAATCTAGTTTTGAGAATCGTTTGTTTGAAGTCTAAGAACCTGAAATCGTTGTTTTTTTTCTTCGTGATTTACGGAAATCTAGTTTTGAGAATCGTTTGTTTGAAGTCTAAGAACCTGAAATCGTTGTTTTTTTAATTTACGGAAATCTAGTTTTGAGAATCGTTTGTTTGAAGTCTAAGAACCTGAAATCGTTGTTTTTTTTAAAAACTTATTTTCGTGTTTATTCTTTGTCTATTCCATGTATATGAACTTTTTTTATGAAACCCCCAAATAAATTTGAAACCCTAATTTCATAATGTAATTTGGAACCTTGATTTCATTTGTTATTTGAAATTAGTGATATTTAGTTATAGATTATGATGTCCGAAATCCTAGGTTTTTCATGAACCCTATTTTTGTTTATTTTGTGAAATTAGTGAGATTTACTTAGATATTATGTTTCTGTTTAGGTTAGGTTACAACTTGTATTTGTTTTTCAGGATATAGTTTAAGTTTCTGTTGAGGTTACAACTTGCAGAACCTGGAGAAGAAATGACTGTATGTTAATTTTTCTTTTGTTTCTTTACATCATATTTGTTTTCACTTAACTCTCATATAACTTGTTCTCTTCTTTGTAGGTAAGGCAGTGTAGAGTGGTTTTTTTTGGCAAGCACATCAGTTTTTTGGTAAGGATTGCCCTAGTGTAGGCAATATGATAAGTTAACTATGACTTTTGGTAGGTTAGTTTTTCTTTTCCATTGCTATTAGAATTTTTTGTTTAGAAAAGAATCACTAACCTTTTTCTCAATGTCTAATGCTTGAGAAGTGTTCTTGTATAAGTGACAATACAATTAACAAGAAAACTGATTTGTATTTGAGATATCATATGTTTTTAAATAGGTTTGTATGTTTTATTGTATTGGCACATGTTTCATAATTTGTATTTGAGATATCATATGTTTTTAAATAGGTTTGTATGTTTTATTGTATTGGCACATGTTTCATAATTTGTTTAGGTTTGTATTTGAATTTGAACAATTTTTTGCAATTCTATATCGGTTTAATTCGGAACCGATGATTATACCGGAATTAAACGGTCAATTTGAAAATTTAAACCGGTTCCGAAAAAAAAAATTCCGAACCGAACCTATTAATTAATTCGGTCTAATTCGGTTTAAATTATAAAATTCCGAATAAACCAATTCCGAGATAACCGAACCGAATCCGACCGACTAACTGAAAGCCCAGGCTTATTTCTACATATTACATACCATTTATGGACTTGTGCCTATTATGGGCCTTTATTTTGTTAATATCAATGTCGAAGTTAAGGAATTGGGCCTATTATGGGCGTTTTTCTTTTTTTTTTTTGCGTATCAAACGTTGTTGTTTCTGATCAGCGATGGTGGGATGTAATTGATCGTCTTCGTCTTCGACAGTGGGAAAAACCCTATCATTTTCCGGTGAGATATGAGTTTCATTCGTAGCGCGATCTTCGACAGTGGGAAAAACCCTATCATTTTCCGGTGAGATATGAGTTTCATTCGTAGCGCGATCAGATTAAGTTCGAATTTCCCGAAATCAGATAATCAGCCGGAGCTCGTTTCCGTTTCTTAGGAGTCGAGGAAATGCCTATCTATCGTCAATGAGCAACAGCCTCCTTCCTCTCTGTTACCACCGTCTCCGGGAGGTTCTCCAGGAGAAGGTATTGCAATTCTTATTTTTCTCTTCCATGTATCAAGTGTTTCTATGGGATTAATTCTCCAATGTGGTAGCAAAGATCGTAGATTGCAGGGGTTTGATTTGGATTTGCTTCAAATGAGTATATCTGAAGCTATTATTATAATTTCTGAGTTTAACCGCAGAACCTTTTATTGATATTTTTATTCGAAATAGGGAAGTATTTGTTTAATTTGCTTGATATAGAGCGTAAAAGGATTCTGAATTGTCATGGTTATGCCACTTTTAGGACTGTAGCTATGAAGTATGCATCATGCTTCTCTTCTTCTTTACTTTTTGGAGCGCTCCAACGAGGAATTATGTTTCTTGATCATCATGTTTTTGTTTTTTGTTTTTTTTTTCTAGGAAAGTTTTATGGTAAACTTTCAGGCTTTTCAAAGCATTCCCTGAAGACAGACATCTTGAATGTACTCGACGGCTGCAATGTTACACCAGATGATCTCAAGTTCAACTATCTGCGAGGTAAGTGTAAGTGTTAAGCTTTATTAGTTTTGAATCAGAAAATTCGTTTCCCAACTAACAAATTCCAATCCTTCTTTGGCCAATGTTGGTATATCAGTTTTGTGCAGTTCCCTTCCTTTGCCGCATATAACAGAGCAGTGGGGAATATCGCAAAGAAAGGAAAGATATATATAAATTAGAAAGGGTAATTCTTTTACAAACTATAGAGTCCGTAATTATTACGCTTGTAAATGAAGAAAGTCCTCATATGATAGATGGCTGTTTAATCTGGAGTTTATTCTTTGTCGATAATTAGGCTGCTCGTTCTCAGTGGGATCCCATTGTTTCGTATGAGGGTAAAGTGGTAAGCTTTTTTCTTTTTTTGTCATAACTTATTGTATTATATCGAGTTTTTATTCTCAGACTGCTGTTCTGAGATAAATTGTGATTGGTACCACTTGATGAGATTTTATGTTGTCTAGGTTGCACTACATGGACTTCCGGAGAATACTATAACAGAGGAGATAGATAGGTTCTTGTCTGGCTGTCTCTGTTATCCTGGATCCATTCAGTTTCTCACAATGTGAGTAATTATGGGTTTACTAATTCTTATGTTCTTAGTACCCGGTTCTGGCATTTACTCAATCCGCATTTGACTAGCCATTAGTTGGAGCTGCAGTCTGGCAAACCTAGTGCTCTCCAGTATTGATTAATTAGTTGCAATAATGTTTATGTGGCATTGGGTTTGATCATTATCACTCACTAGCATATGCAATCTATATTTATGTGAATAGTACAAAAGTAATATGAGTAACAACATTCTTCGGGAATTAT
>CM071720.1:6792526-6803356 GCA_036630335.1 Physaria fendleri | reverse complement strand
TCAAATGAACTTTTATTTTAATATATGAGTACCGGTACATATATTCAAAATAAAGTTCCAACACATTTTTCAAAGAAGAGAGCTACGCCCAGTTTATGGATGAAAGATTAGTAAGCCAATCTTTTAACAATATTTTTTCATATGAATGAATTTTTGAAAAATGATTCATGATAATCCCGAGTTTATAATTTAATCAAGCCACTAACATTGCATTTTCATAGTCCAAAAGCATACGAAACCATTGTCCAAAAGAAAATAATATACGAAAACTTAATTGACACTTGAAATGTTTGTATAAAGAGAGAGAGAGAGATATTAGTTCAGGCAGGACTCAACGCAATAACAAGTCATTAACAAGACATTACCTTTTAATTGCAGAAACATAGGACTCTCAACATGATCCAAAAAGACTTTGGCAGGATGTTGATATCCAATTTCATTGATTACGATCTGTCTCATTTCCTTTTCCTTGAGATTGTAACATACCAAACAGTACGGACTCGTCCAAAAGTTCGGTGCAAATATCAGCTCGCTTGTACCAAGTATACCCCTCAACTCGAATCCTTCATAAGGCCTAAACAAATTTGACCAATTTGGAACCAAGATTGACTCTTTTGACCATATTTGTTTGCTCGCATCTTCAAGAACCCACAAGTCAAGTTTTCCTTCAAATAACATATCCGTTACAGCTATCTTTTTGCAAGAACCCACAAGTCAAGTTTTCCTTCAAATAACATATCCGTTACAGCTATCTTTTTGCCATAGTTCACTAGAATTTGGACATGTCTTGGTAATTTAATGACATTAAATTTTTCAAACCCTACATCAAAGCATATTAGAGACGGAACCTGTTTGATCAGTGATAGATAATACACAACCCCATTGCTATATATCCCTTCAGTTCTAGGATAAACATAATGTGGAATCTCACATTCGATCTTTTTCCATTTTTCCTTTTCAGCTCCTAGAGTGAACACTTGATGCTCCTCTGAGACTAATTCAGGTTTACGACGTGATGTCATGCACAAAGTGAACACTTGATGCTCCTCTGAGACTAATTCAGGTTTACGACGTGATGTCATGCACAACACTTTGTATACATCGGCAATAGGATCATATCCAAAGAAGGATGTTATGTCTTTTCTCAAAGTTTTGACTCTCGGTAGAGTGATAAATTGACCAGTGCTAGGATTTCCAATCATCACTTCATTTTTTTCATCTAGACAAGAGATCAAGCCGCGGACAGGAGGTGAAAAGTCATACCAATTATTGAGATTTGGAGGGTAACAATTGATTCTATAAACATCAGAAGGTGGATCTTCTTGAGAGGAAGAGTAGAACAACTGCACATTAATGTCTTGGGGCCCATACAAAAAAGAATCCGCGGCTGGGTCATAGATCGAGTGAGGTACAAGTTGGTGAAGTCTTTTCTACGAAGAATGGATAACCAAGACTTAGAAACTGTGATGAACTTTGAGATGTGTTTTGCCTTCAATTTCATGATAATCTCCTCTTTCAATTCAAGAGGAATCCTATCAAACGGGAAGGTTTGGGACCTTGTAACAATTTGTGAAGTGTCTTTTCTCTCAGGCTCATTCATGTCTGTTTTCATTTCTTCTCACTGTTTAGTTTGTATAACCCTAATAATTTTATTGATTTCGGAGATTTATAGATAGAACCTTTCACATTTTTGTGTGGTGGATAATCTTTTAGCATCTAATCGTATAAGCGGACGGGTGGAGTTATCTTAGATATCTATAGATAAAAATTTCACTTGTATAGTGTATGAGACGCGTGTCAGAATCTAAATGGATGAAATTGATATTGCAATTCAAAGATATGATTCACACGCTCAGATAAGGATACATGTGGAATGATCATAGATATCTATAGATAAAATCTTCGGTTTTTATGGTGTACAAACGCTTACCTTATAATTGTATATACGGACGCATATAAATTTTTTTATATATATAATAGATTTAGAGATATGCTTCACATAATCATATAAGTTAAAGTGTTCCAATCAAATATAACGGGTTTGACGAATTAATTAGCACTGAACTATACTGTTTCCTAATTTTTGTACCCAAATAATTAATTAGCACTGAACTATACTGTTTCCTAATTTTTGTACCCAAATTATTTGCGTCTCAAATTTTAGCCCCAAGCTATTCAATTCTTAAAATTGGGTACCTAATTCCTACTATTGTCTCAAATTTTCACCCACCGAAATAGCATTTACAAAAAATTATTAGCATTTGCTTAACCGAAATCAGATTAACTAAACCTGTTTAGTGGCCTTAAGCCAGTCGGTTATTATTAATAATTTTGGGTTTAATTTTAATGAAATCTCAAAATTCTAGGTTTTAAAACTTCAATCTATCTTCTTCAATAACTCACTTTCTCTCTCGATAACGAACAAATCTCTTCTTTATGAATAATTCTCTAGATTTGATATACCCGTGCCATGCACGGGTTCTACTAATTTATCAAATAATTAATTACTAATTAATTAAAAACTATTATATTTTAAATATTATTGTGAACTTTAAACGTGACCAAATAATCTAAAATTTTAAAACTAATTTTTTTCTATTTTTTCTTTTTAATGTAGAATGATGATTTCATCAGAAATTTAAAAAAAATCATTGGAACTTTTAATCATGATAAAGTAAATAAATATTTTATTCATTTATTAGAAATATTTATTAATCAATAAATAATAGAAAATAAAACGTTTAAGCCAACTTTATATAATAAGATGTTAAATGAGAGATTTATATAATTTTAGGAAACTAAATAATAAATTAACATAATTGAAATCATCGGCCGAATTAACTTTAGATGATACTTGTCGTCGAATTAACTTTAGATGATACTTGTCGTGATCTCGCTGAGTATCGTATTTGAAATCCAACTTTATATAACCCAACTTTGAAATCCAATTTTTGGGAAACTAAATAATAAATTAACATAATTGAAATCAACGGTCGGATTAATAGATATATATAAATTTTAGTAAACTAAATAATAAATTAACATAATTGAAATCAAGGGTCGGACTAACTTTAGATGACACTTGTCGCGATCTCGTTGAGTATCGTATTTGAAACCCAACTTTATATAATAAGATTCTCAGAGAATCGTGCTTGATTAAGTGAGAAGTATGGCGAATTCCGATCAAACAGACCCCGACTAATAATTTTTTGTAATTGCTATTTTGAAGGGTGAAAATTTGAGATAACAGTAGGAATTAGGTACCCATTTTTTGGAATTGAATAGCTTGGGGCTAAAATTTGAGACACAAATAGTTCGGTAGAAAAATTGGGAAACAGTATAGTTCGGGCCTTCGGGGTCAATTAATTTTTCAACCCATGTTATATAGTGTTAATCATTATGTTAAAAAAATAGCCAAAAGTAAGATCCGAATATATTCAAGATCCACGATGTGATTTTTTTTAAAAAATTTCAAATCGCAAATGAGTGAAGTTTATTCAACCTAACACAAGATCTATATAAAAGATGAGATTTTTTACTTGACAAAAGAGAAAAAGATGAGATTTTTTTTTTGGGCAAGAAAAGAGATTTTTATTGGGTTTTTATCATGAAAAAAAATCAAACTTGAACTAGATGAACAAGGCTAAGATGCAAACCAAAAATGAAATGCAAAGATGAGGTTCTTATGCAAGATTTAAGAACTAGGAAAGAAATCTACAACCTTTGAATGATGTTTGGCTCTGATACCAATGATGTGAAAAAGATGCCATGAGAAGAGATCCAAGAAAGGTGAGCCGTAAGAGATGATCTAGTGGAAGAGCTTTAATTGAGATACTCGAGGCTTGGCTCCAAGGAAGTGATCGAGCGTGCAGATTGATGGAGAAACCACCCGACGAGATACCCGAGCTTTGTGGTTTCGATCGAATGAAGGTGAGTGTGAAGATGATGGATCGAAGAAAACCACAAGAGCATAAAAACTCTTGATACTATCCAAGGAGAAGCTAGATGCGAGCAAGGTTATAAGAAAGATCTTCAAGACTAGCCAAATGCTAGAGAGGAAGAGTTAAAAGACTCTCAAAATGCTTTTTTTTGCTTAAAGTTGGTTGAAATAAAAACTACAAGGGTTTAGAGTACTTAGAGAAAAATTAAGCTAAATGGCCTAAAACATAAATAGGCCAAAAATGGGTTTTAACATGTCCAAAAACCCAAGCTAAAAATTTACAAACTAAAAGAAAAGGCATTTTTGATGTAAGATATAAATGAATAACTTTTCCTTCATTCTTTCATTCATTGTAATTTTTAAGAAGAAAAACCTTAAAGAAAATAGATAAGGAAAAAGAAGTGACTAATCCCTTTTCTGGATAGGTTTCTAAGTCCTTACTGAGAATCGACTTTTCATGGAATTTCCCAGTATTCTCAGTAACTTGAATGGACCAATAAGGCCTTACTATGACAGCCTCGTTAAAACTCAATGGGAAAAAGATTAGTGGCCCAACAAGGTCTTAAGTTGTCTTCCCCCGTTACTCAGTGAGGGAGACTCCTTGCTCTACACTTCCATGGCTTCAGGGTGTCCATACACCCTTTCCAGCAAATGTGGAAGGCCCTGCAAAAACAAACCCCCCAAAAATTCCACATTAAGATATCCACCAATCTTCGAGTCTTCTGAGGTCCAAACTGCTCTGCTACAAGATGGTCCTCAGCATCAATCCCATCCTCAGCTACAAGTTCTAGTACATGCAACTGGCCCATGTTCTCAGCAGGTGTAAATTTACCTTCGGATAACATTATTTATGAGTTATTTATTGATGATGTAAGAAATGATCCAGATGTGATCTAGTGTTTCTTGAATTACCCATCAAAGAATTCACTTTCTCTGAAGAATTCACATTCTGGTTCTTTCCTATTACTTCCGCAGGTAGCTCATTCTCCTCTAAATCTGCAAGAACCTGATATCTCGATTGTGTTGTCTCCAAATTAACATTTCAAGCAGTATCATTTGTTACAGTAAATCGCTTAGAAGGTGAGGTTACTTCCATCCAACCTTTATCCTTTTGATTTTTCACCTGAACGTGCAAGTTAATATCTTCACTTGGATTCAATTTTTCTTGTATATCATCTGAAGTACCAACTGTTTCTTTGTTTATATCATCCTCCATCATTTGTTCCGGTGCAGATTTATGCCCAATTACTCGATCATAACCATTATTAACATATCCCAAATGTCTTTTCTCTACTGTCTCATCGTCTGCTACTTCACCTTCCTATAAATCATTAAACTGTTGTTGAACAATAACATCATCCAACGTAGAAGGAAGCTGAATCTCAATCTCACCTCCCTTATCACCACCATCAACCTTGTTGCCTCCCTTATCACCACTATCAACCTTATTACCTCCCTTATCAGTCTTATCATTATTATCACCTCCCTTATTTCAACCTTATTACCTCCCTTATCAGTCTTATCATTATTATCACCTCCCTTATTGTCCTTAGCATCATTTATCTCTCTGATTACTTCCTTACTTGCACACTCTGTTGACATATGACCCATTGACCACAAGAAGTACACCTTTTTGGCAACCATGGGTAAGAAAACAAAACTGGTTTATCAACTCCATCAACCTTGAACTCTTTAACCAACTCTTTTTGACAATCCACTTCCACAAAACCCTTAACATCTTCAAAACTTTTGCATTGCAACGTATCTTAATGAAGATGTTTAGCCTCACCTGCAGCTCCCGCAAGCCAACTTATGCCCTTCCTAGTAAATAACTTCCTCCACATGCCCCGTCTGAGCAAACGATTTCTCATCGACTCTTTACTAATACGAAATTTAACCAATCGATCATTAATCTTGTACACTTCAATCTTCATCTCCTTATCTCCAAATGTCCAAATTTTATTAACAATCAGATGGATGAATGTAAGATTAGGAGCCTTCTGTTGAAACCGACCAATTAAAAGCTCTGTCCATAATGGCTTAGCATCCACCATCACATCCGTAGGAATGGCTGCTTCGACAACACCTGAACTACAGGTAAAATTAAGTGAAAATTTAGGCAAATCATTGTGTTTATCCACTACTGAAGAGTAAAGGGGCTTAGCTGATGGCCCCCATGAATCCTCAAGTGAATTCCCCGGAGGCACAGAGGATTTAGTCGACGGAAGATGATTCAACGAAGCGGCATCTTCGTTATCTTCTTATCTTCACGCACCCTCGATTGTCTATCTACACTGGCTTGAGGAGATTTAGCACCTCTTAAAGCTAGAAACTCAGCATCCGATTCCAATCCCGCGCCATCGATTCCGTCTGTGAAAAGTGGATTATGTCGAGAACTGAAAGAACCATGACCCATGCCATGACGCGGAGATAAATCCGTATCTGGGATCACCATATCTATCCGACCTGACTTCAAATCGCCGGAGAAGAAACTAAATTCCCGTGAAAGCGTCACCGGAAATGTCGCCAAAGTTGTTTAGGTCGTCGCCTCCATCGCCTTCTCTATCGCATTCTTATTTAAATCCAAACAGTTGTTTCGAAAGAATCTAGGGGTTTACAACGTTTCATGTGTTTTGAAATTAGCTTTCTAACTCTTGCAAAAACTTGAATGGGAAGTTAAGTAATGGATAAATATGGTGTGCCTTGAAATTAATTTTGGAGACTTTAGAATTGAAAAGATGAACAAAAGACAGAAATATAACTTCTCGGGCTTAAGTCTCCAATAACCTTATTAGAAATAGTTTAGTCTCACTAACCTTCACTTTTTTTTAAACATAAAAAAAAAGACTAAAATATCATGACCTTGTAACTAAAGCCTCACGTCATCCGCCCTCCCCATCTTGCATCCACATTGTAATTTTTTTTTCATTTTTAATTTATAAGACAAAAGAAATACATATATTTAATAATTTTTTTTTCATTTTTAATTTATAAGACAAAAGAAATACATATATTTAATAAAAAAAAACAATGCTATCATCATCATAAAAGGAACAAGAAAAAGACACAATTTTTTTTTTAAAAAATATTATTTATAGTTTAGATCAATTAAAAAATGCCTTTAAATCCAAATATAAAATTAAATAAGTTTTTTTAAAAAATAACACAATCATTATACTTTTTTTGTTTTTCTTGCTTTTTCGAAACTCTCCAACGGATGGGTATTTTTTTTTGTTGAACTTTTCCTCGCTTCTTAGTAAATTTGGAGGCATTACACATAATTGTTGAATATCTTCAGGAACAATCCATTCAGATTTATGGGGTACAGGATATATTGATCTACAATATCCTGATGCCCAAAGCTCTACTGAAAAATATTTGGAGCATAACTCATAAGTCGAAATCTGGTTCTTCGGGTCTGACCTAATTACAGCTGAAGCATGAACACAAGGATATTTGTCTATGTCAAAACGTTTGCAACTGCAGGTTTTTCTTCTCACAGATCAACCAAGTAACTTCGATTATCACTTTCAAGCACGTTGTATTCCTGCATATAACCATTTATTTCTTGAACACCCAAAAAACTTGCCTCTCTGCATCTTATGTGCATTTCATTCTCCACATAAGGCACCAACATTTGTGAGCTTGGTAACTCTCTCTGCATCTTCTCTCTGCATCTTATGTGCATTTCATTCTCCACATAAGGCACCAACATTTGTGAGCTTGGTAATTCTATTGCAGCTTTCGATGCTTGGCAAACCATTCAAATATTTTCCCAACAATACCATCAAACATTGGTAAAAGAGAATACTTAAACCTATGATTATCATCTAACTCAACACGTGTTATCGTACCGGGATTCTTCTGCTCTAACATAAACAAATAAGAGAACAAAAGTTGATAACACATAAACAAATAAGAGAACAAAAGTTGATAACTCTCCTCTGGATTACCCCGTCCTTCATTAATCGCATGTTTCTTCCCTCTATAAGCAGTAGAGTATGAAACTTTAACACCGAGTTTTCCTTGTACCATGCTGATAAGATTTTTTGGGCTGGTGGTATTACATTAACCTTGATATTCTTCATGTAAAAGAAATCCAACCATTTGTGGCGTACCATTTCTTCTTTTCTTTCTTGTACTTGTAGTGGCTCGTGAACAAGTATGTATCATCTTGTTGTAAGTTCTAATAGAGAAGATCTCTGAATCTTTGAGCTTTGCAGCACGTAAAAACCATTTACAACCTTCTTTCTGCTGCTGACATTTCACCACATATAATAACGAAGTTGACTTATCAACGTAGAAATCAAAATATTGCAAATTAGAAGCCTTTTCAACTAAAGTTTGCACTTCTTTTTTTTTTTTTTAAATTCAGCACCTATACTCAAATTCAAACCATCTTCCCATCCATGATTTTGAACAACAGTTGTTTCTTCTTCAATTCAAACCATCTTCCCATCCATGATTTTGAACAACAGTTGTTTCTTCTTCAAGTGTAGGTTCAAAATCATCAGGTATATCATAGTTAGTCTCAAGAATACCGACTTCTTCATTATCAACCTCACAATTATGAATCGGTTGTACTTCTTCGATACGTTCGACATTTAAAACACTTCTGCACTGCTCTTGATTCACATCCATAAGATAAATAGTTAGTCTCAAGAATACCGACTTCTTCATTATCAACCTCACAATTATGAATCGGTTGTACTTCTTCGATACGTTCGACATTTAAAACACTTCTGCACTGCTCTTGATTCACATCCATAAGATAACCAAGAAGTGATTCATCATCTAATATATATGACGGTTTCTTATGCTCCAATCCCAGCAGAATACAACTTGATTTATTAAAAAATGGAAAGTATCATTAAGGGTAAAATTGTATACTCATTATTATTGAGATCATATGAGATTCTATGAGGTTCGTGAGACTAAATTTTGTCTTATAAAGTTATTGGAGACTAGAGTAAATTTTGTCTTATAAAGTTATTGGAGACTAGAGCCCATAATTTCTCTATGTTTGATCGTGTCCTTCTTTTTTTTTTTTTTGGTTCACTTGGTTTAATAAAAGTTTCATGTGGTTTATATGGTTTAATAAGGGATTTATGTGGTTTGATTGGTTTTTAAAAGTTCAAAAACGATATATTTTTATTTATTTAATAGTGCTCACTCAGCAGCATCTGTAACATAATAGTTTGACTAATGCAAATTATGGTCAACGTGTGTTATGTCTAACAAAATTACTGCTGGGAGTGGGAGAACAGAAGTCTAAAGTCAACAGTAAATGCATGTTCCATCCTCGATTGGAATTTTGGTTATATATATAAAATATTCCTGTTCAAGTATTTTTATGTATCAATTCGAATTCGTGTTCAATCGGATTCGAATAGCGTTTCAGGTTTTGGATATTTTTGTCCATGCCTACCATCTAATAAAAAAGCAAATTAAACCACTATATATTATATTATATTGTTGGTAATTATACAGAGTTTTTCCGTGAATACATTACAGTACTTGCTATTGACTGCAATTGGATTAACCTACAAGAACACAAAAGGGAGGGAGTCTCTCATAACATAACAAAAAATGGAGATACAAACAAAAATCTTGAACCAAGTAAACATACGGTATATAAGCTTCCAGAAAGATCCACAAACTTTTCAATGACTCCAGACACAGGGACATGAAAGCGATGATAATCCTGTAACATTCAAGAAATTGTTATTGATCTTCAATCATACCAAAAAAGTTTTTTATGTTTTTATTCTACTAAATCCTTCCTCACTTGTGGTGCTAGTCGGAATATAACCAAAGATCCATCAAGGAAGGCATCTGGATGCATACTCTTCCCAAGGAGTCCTCTAATTGAAAACTTCCGACCCTATCATTCAATGGAGAATTAGTACACAGAAAAAATATATATATATATATATAAGGATGTTTGTGGACTTCACCATTTATTGTGAGAGTTGTCTAATCTAATAATAATATATAGAGTAGTAAGCTAATTCTATAATAACATTTTTTACCTTGATCCAGAATCTAGTGCTATCCTCCACCGATTGAAATGCCATTAATCGACAATCAGCAGCACATACAGCAACATCATCACGGTCCATGCAAGCTATTGGTCTTGCACCAGGTTTCAACTCCCGGATAAAGAATTCATTAAATGTCTGCAAATAAAAAAAAAACAGATCTTCATCTTTCAGGGGCGATCCTGATTTTTCAGACTTTTAAAGGCCTCCTTGCAAGGACCTCTAATATATATTATACTATTATATTTTTAGAGTTGGTAAGCTCTGGCTTGCATGGGGAACTAATACTGTGAGTCTAAGAACTATACACATTTGGTTTTAGACTTGAGGCTATAAAATAAGCCTAAGCCCAATTTTGGACTGGTAAATAGCTCTCATGGAAAGAACAATCTTAGGGTCAATCAACTCTTCCACGAGTCTCTTACTCTTCCGGTCAATCACCTAATAAAAGCACCAAGAATAATACATTAGTTCCTTCCTCTATGTGAAGATGGTCATAGGAAAAAAAACAGAAAACTGTGAGAACATAATGTTAGAGGAGAACCAGACAACTTAAAGAGGGGAAAAAAGAATACCACAATATGTGAAGCACTTGAACCAGTATTCAAACCAACATCATAAGTTGATAAGTGTGTCCATTCACTTAGTTTGAACATCCATCTAAGAAAAGATAATATAAAAATGTAAATGTTACAAAGGCTGTTCAAACAATAAATATCTCCTGGTTCTTCCATCAAATGTTTCCTAGATTCACATACCCATGGATTCAAAGTTTAATAATATTTTAAAAAGAAAGAGATGTCTCTCACCCATATGATGCTTGTCGATCGGTCAAAAACCCACCGGTCA
>CM071720.1:6627721-6640900 GCA_036630335.1 Physaria fendleri | reverse complement strand
GTTGTTATCATGTTAAAGTATCCTTTGAGTGAGGTTCAAGGATCCCTTGTAAAAGTCAAGGTAATCATCCTGGTTGAATAATAAAGTATCAGTTCAGTTTATAGAGAGTGTTCTCTTCTATTTTTTGTGGGTCGTTGTTATCATGTTAAAGTATCCTTTGAGTGAGGTTCAAGGATCCCTTGTAAAAGTCAAGGTAATCATCCTGGTTGAATAATAAAGTATCAGTTCAGTTTATAGAGAGTGTTCTCTTCTATTTTTTGTGGGTCAATGTGATGAGAAAGTCAAAGGTCGTTCATGGATTGAACCGTAAAGATCAACGAGGTGTTTGATGAAAAGAGCAGCGAGATGTCAAGAAGACATGTGAGAGACTCAAGGTTGAGGGAAAAAAGATTGCATGTGAGAACAAGTTCAAACGTTTTAAAGACAAGCATTGAGTATGCAAGTTTGAATCAAGGGAGAGTGTTGAATTAATGATTCAAAACTAATAAATGTCTTGAGAGTTTAACTTGGAGAAGTGGTGGATCATTGAAGATGAGAAGCGGTGGACCATTGAAGATGAATGACTACATTAAATGAAGATAGTGGGTCTTTAATAAGGTTCATTTTATTAAGTGTTTAGTCTCTTCACATGTCTAGTGTCTTAGTATAAATAGGAAATGTTGTTATCCTATTGAAATATCCTTTGAGTGAGAGTCAAGGATCCCTTGTAAGAGTCAAGGTATCACCCTGGTTGAATAATAAAATATCAGTTCAGTTTATAGAGAGTGTTCTCTTTTTTGTGGGTCAATTCGTTTCCGCATAGTTGTTACCACAAGGGTCGTCTGTCGTAACAACTGAGGTTTCAATGAAAACCAACACATATTTGCTAAGCCTATCCACTACAACCAAAATAGCATTCATCCCAAAAGAAACAGCCAGACCTTCTACAAAATCAAGGCTAATGTCCTCCCAAATACGGCTAGGTATGGGTAGCGGTTGTAACAGTCCCGAGGGAGAGAGGGTAGAGTATTTATGTGTTTGGCAAACTGAGCATTTTGCTACAAACTTAGCCACATCTCTATGCATCTTATCCCAATGAAAAACTTGTTGGATTCTCTTAAGTGTTTATAACACTCCCGAATGGCCCCCAACTAAACTACCATTGTAATGACCCTCACCTTCAGGAACCTTATGATCGAGGAATAAGTGCCGCAGTTTAGTTATGATCGACATTTTATCATCGGCAAAAATTCTCGATCCGGTATATGAATCATCGGCTAATTGTCTTGACCGCAGTACATGAATGATCGGGTTTTGTGACCCGTCAGTACGTGCTATCATCGACAATTTGCCTCGACACGGAACATGAATCATCGATCTTTATGATCTGCGGTACGTGTTATCATCGGTAAATCGTGAACGGTCCACAGATGATCCGACTATAACCTGACCGTGACTTGACCATGATGGGTTCTAGCCTTTTTGGAACCATGGCTCATGTGGTTCAGTGGTGGCTTGAATACATGGGATCGATGGTTAGTTTAGGAGATGGTGGTTCCAACCGTGGGTTCGAAGCATACGAACTATGTGATCCGGCTAGGTGTATGAGCCTCATATTGATTCAAAGGCTCGAGTCTTCTACTTGTGGTTCGGACATTGACGGCTAGGTGTATGAGCCTCATATTGATTCAAAGGCTCGAGTCTTCTACTTGTGGTTCGGACATTGACTACGTAATGGGAGCATTGACTGATCATGTGTGAATCACCGAGAGACTTGGAACCAAAATGCCGAGTAGTTATGGTCGCGGGAAACCTTATCACCGAGGAAATTTAACCGTGACTTGAAGAACTCGATCTTTGGATGTGTTGGACGAAAGGAACACAGAAAGCTGAAGTTACCGTAGCTCTTGGAAGATGATGTCATGTTGTTGAATGTGAAAGGGAACAATGGGAATATACCAAATGATTGTCTCATGCACACTCGACTTCTTGATGTCATGTTGTTGAATGTGAAAGGGAACAATGGGAATATACCAAATGATTGTCTCATGCACACTCGACTTCTCCATCTTTTGGTGCGTCATCAGGCTGGGTTTTAGACATCATAATGAGGCGTCAGAGGTATATCCTCGAGTTGTCTTCACGCATGAACTCCTTAGCCAGCTGTCTTCATTCCGTGACATCTCCCATGCAACGCTTTTGATGTGGCTGACTTGGAACCGTAGATAAGTGCATGAAAACCCTAGCCGTTGGATTTGTTCACACTTAGACGCCCTCACCTCTATAAATAGACCCTTCCCTTCGCCATTTAGAAAGGTTAGACACTCCCAAAACCTGAAACAAATCGAGAGAAGAGAGTTAGTTCGAAAGAAGACTTACCGCAACCATTCTTGGTTCTCGGCGAGTTCTTCTCTTTTCCGCGAGAGTTGTGAGTGATCTAGAGCATCAGGGAGTTAGAGAAGAAGCTAAGGAAGAGCTTAGGATCCCAGACCTGATCGTGAACCTCGAAAGCTAGGTGAGTGGGGATTTTCTTTAGTTATTACTTTCTATCGCCTAAGTTAGATTAGTAGAACTTAGGGACGCAAGATTTTGTTGATTTCTCGAGCTGGGGATGGGTAGATTTACGTATTGAGTATGCTGTGACCATGTTAGAATGCATATAGACCCTTCCCTTCGCCATTTAGAAAGGTTAGACACTCCCAAAACCTGAAACAAATCGAGAGAAGAGAGTTAGTTCGAAAGAAGACTTACCGCAACCATTCTTGGTTCTCGGCGAGTTCTTCTCTTTTCCGCGAGAGTTGTGAGTGATCTAGAGCATCAGGGAGTTAGAGAAGAAGCTAAGGAAGAGCTTAGGATCCCAGACCTGATCGTGAACCTCGAAAGCTAGGTGAGTGGGGATTTTCTTTAGTTATTACTTTCTATCGCCTAAGTTAGATTAGTAGAACTTAGGGACGCAAGATTTTGTTGATTTCTCGAGCTGGGGATGGGTAGATTTACGTATTGAGTATGCTGTGACCATGTTAGAATGCATTCGAGCTGGGGATGGGTAGATTTACGTATTGAGTATGCTGTGACCATGTTAGAATGCATACTCCGACGATGAAGATCTTATGAAAATCTGGTAGAACTAATATCGGTGCCGACAACATTGTTTCATTAAGTTTGTCAAAAGCTTCTTGAGCTTCAACACTCCAAAGGAACATGTCTTTCTTTAAAAGGCTAGTGAGAGGCTTGGCCAGAACTCCATACCCTTTTATAGATCTGCGGTAGTAGCCGGTAAGTCCCAAAAATCCTCTAAGAGCCTTAATGTTTTTAGGTGTGGGCCAACGTCGCATAGCAAGTGTCTCAGGATCTCTGGCTACTCCATGTGATGATATGATATGGCCTAAGTAGTCAATTTGATCTTGTCTAAACAGGCACTTCTTTTGGTTGGCATATAGTTTATTTGTAGCCAAGATCTCCAAAACTCTCGTCAAGTGAGTCTCATGATCACTAAGGTTTCGACTATAGACAAGGATATCATCGAAAAACACCAAGACAAAGCGTCGAAGGTAGGGTTTGAAGAGCTCATTCATCAAAGCTTGGAATGTGGCTGGAGTGTTTGTCAAGCCAAAAGGCATGACAAGGAACTCGAAGTGACCATCATGCGTACGAAAAGCTATCTTGTGTGGCTGGAGTGTTTGTCAAGCCAAAAGGCATGACAAGGAACTCGAAGTGACCATCATGCGTACGAAAAGCTATCTTGGGGATATCTTCCTTTTTCATTCTGATTTGGTGATAACCCGAACGCAAATCCAACTTAGAAAAGACAGTAGCACCATGGAGCTCATCAAGAAGTTGATCTATCATCGGAATTGGAAAATTTTCCGGTATGGTGGCTTTGTTCAATGCTCTGTAATCCACAGAAAACCTCTAGGAATCATCCTTTTTTTTTATTAAAAGAATCGGACTCGAGAAGGGACTCTGAATTCTTTGAATAATATCTGCAACTAGCATCTCCTCCACCAACTTTTCCATGACTTCCTTATGTGCGTGAACATATCGGCATGGGCGTACCAAGATTGGTGCACAATTTAGTGTTAATGTAATTTTGTGTTCTCTTCCCCGACTTGGAGGTAAACCTTGAGGATCCATGAAAATTTGTTCAAAATGTGAGATAATTCCATGAATCTCTGGTGTAATGTTTAGGGGGTAAGGAGTTCCTGTACTTGTGCCTACTCCATGTTTAACCTTTGAGGATAATAGTACTTGTGGTGCCAAGGTTTTAAGAGAAAATTTGTAACTAGCTGCTTGAGTGTCTCCTCGTAAAGTTATTGTTCTCCCCATGTGCTGGAACTTAAGGAATTGAGATTTGTAGTTGACAACACAATCACCGAGAGTCTGTACCCACTGAACACCAAGGATTAAATCTACATTCCCCAGTTCCATAGCTATAAAATCTTGGACAAACGAGACTGATTGTAACTCAAACTGAACATTTTTACAGATTCCCATCCCTGAGACTGTCATTCCAGTACCAAGCATAACATCCAGATTTTTGGCCTTTGTCACTTTCAGTTTTAGCTTTTCAATAACGTCTGGACAGATATAATTGTGTGTGGCTCCTCTGTTTAGCAACACTATCAGTTCTGTGTTTGCAAATGTGCCACGTACTTTCGTTTTTTTAGGTGTCTCAAGACCAAAGAAGGAGCAGAAAGATATCTCCATGCCCGTCCATCGCACTTGAAACAGATACCCTTACGTCTCTTCTCATCAAGTATCTCAGGTGGTGTGAACAGACGTGGTCTCTAGTGCTGCTGGTCCACAGGAATTGTTCTGTATCTCCACTGATTGTTATTGTTTCGTTGCGTCTGTTTGTTTTGAGCTTGTTGGACCGCACGTTATTTCTCCCCTATCACTTGGCTCAATAAGCTATGTTCCATACTCCGAGCATGTCCAA
Organism: Physaria fendleri; assembly: GCA_036630335.1. NCBI lineage: Eukaryota > Viridiplantae > Streptophyta > Magnoliopsida > Brassicales > Brassicaceae > Physaria > Physaria fendleri. The sequence goes on along the minus strand of CM071720.1, from coordinate 6,635,982 downwards.
TCATTTCCCTCGATTTGTTGGTTTCATAACTAGTACCACTTCTCTCATTACATGTGTTAATCCGTTGAGAAAAATCCCTTCACGTTTGTTATCATTGAAACCTGAAACCTGTGAAGACAAATCTTCATACCTCCTGACGTACTCATCTATAGAACTTGTCTGTTGAATGTACATAAAGCTCTGAGAAGGACACCTACTCCTGAGCATCTCTGAAACGCATAAGAATAACATCCACAAAGTCATCCCAAAGCACAAATGGCTGTGCATTATATTCGTGATTAAACCATCCAAGCGCATCCTCATCAAGGCTCACTGATACCAACTCTAGCTTCTCTCTTTCAGTTGATCCTTGTATTCTAAAATACCTTTCAATTCGAGCCAGCCAATTATAGACACTCTTACCTTCAAAAATAGGAAGTTCAACATTGCGTAAGAGATTCCCTATAGCCTTCCCTAGCTACTGGTTGTTCATGTGGATTCTGTGGTGCTTGTTGTCTCAACTCCGGTGGAACATATCTCAGTTCCGGTCTCGGTACCTCCAGTTGTCGTGTGTCATGGTCTTTCTCCGTATTTCGAAGACCTCTCTGAATCGCTGTGTAAATCATCCTCTCCATGTCTGTGGCCATCTCTTTCAGTCTAGAGTCAATGGATTTATTCAGTTTTTGTAGCAATTTTTCGAGATTGTTAGATCTCTCTTCCGCAAGCACCTGACCTTCAAGCAAACGTTGCTTAAGTCTCTCAAATCGAGACACTCTTTTAAAATGTCACCCATGGGACTCTCCGTTGTGGGAACATCACCACTTTTTCCTTCCATCTCCGCCGATTCCATTATCGGTGATAGAGTATGTTCCTCCATTTTTGTATTTGAAAAGATTAGGTCAAAAGTGTGGTGTCCTGTCACGAGCGCACCACGTTGATAAGTTTATAGTTATCTTTTCTCTTCCTCTAACAATGGATCCCAGCTGTAAACTAGTATGATTTGTTTTAAGATTATAAAAAGCTTGTCTTATGAACAGTGATTCAAAATATAAGAAACGTAATATAGTTATTGATCACTGAAGACATACATTCTCCCAAATCTCTCAATATCCAACAATTATCCCAAACTCCATTCATGGAAATCTCCTAAAAGCTTAGCCCTACATAAGGCTATACATCACACATTCAACATAATAAAAACCCTCAATTATTATCTCTTACTTATATATGTCAAGAGATTAAACCTAAACCAATACTCTAGTCAAACTAGAGGCTTCTCTTGTTGATAAAACGCTGGTAACACCCAAGCTTTAGTCCCTTGTGCATCCTCTTTTGCCTTAGACAGTGGCTATAACTCCACATTTTCTTCATTTGCATTACGTTTCTTCTTCCAAACATATCCTCTCATTGCCTTATCAAGTATCTATTTCCACCTCCTTTGATACTTCTTTATTTTGGTTTTGTGATCAGTCCGAACTTCTCCTTCTTCCAAAGGATTAGTCAAACAATCATAGCATGATGGTGAAGCGACAATCAGCTTCGAAGTTTCCAACCACCGAGGTGAAGAGTGCTTACGAGAAGGAATATCTGTCCAAGCAACACTAAAATCATCATTTTGATCTTCCTCTCTATTGTCATATAGAGGATTTACAACCTTATCCTCTATATCATTCTTCTTATTTTTATCCAACACATTCTTCTTATTTTTATCCAACAAGACCTCCAATTCCAAATCCTTACTCGCTTTACCAACAACACTGGAAGCGGCTGCAATAACCTCATCAACCAAAACCCGAGACTTCTCCTAAATTTTTTTTTTTCAAGGGACTTCTCCTAATTCAAAACAGTCTTCTTTGCCAAAGAACCAATCTGAATCGGACCAATAACCACATCCATCATCTTCTTACGATCTAAAACCTCATGTTAACTTGATTACCAGAAGTCGATCCTATGTTTTGGTCTTCTTACGATCTAAAACCTCATGTTAACTTGATTACCAGAAGTCGATCCTATGTTTTGGATTAAACGAACCTCTTGATCCTGACTTTGATTCGTTCAGCGAACACAAAGATTATGAAAAGGTCCCAATTTACCACATGTACCACATCGATATGGCAAAAAAGGATAGTGAAACTCAACCACAACATCTAGACCATCCTTTGAATTGAATCGCTGAAAAAGAGGCTTATTCTTTTGAATATCAACCTCTTAGAATCTTTGCTTCATCAAACTTCATACAAATAACTGTATCCATATGTAAATCCTTTGGTTCACCAACTCTACTTGCAAGAAAACCAAGACCTTTCTCATTGAATAGAACACGAGGTACATTCGTCAACATTACCTAAAGAGGCATTGCTTTAACAACAACATCATCTAATTCTGATTTAGGTGCCCATTTACTTAAAAACATAGGCAAACCTGTGATTTTACAAGAATCCCTACGCAACATTCGATCATGCATCGATTGGTGCTTGATACTAAACTTCACGGTATTCGTTCCAACCACATACACATGGATCTTGATATCCTTATTCTCTAGAGACAAAATCTTATTAACGATCTTATGCCTTATGGAAATATGACGTACCATATCCACAAACCGTCCAAATATCAACTTCGACCAAAGAGGCTTTACATCCTCTAAAATATCCGAAGGAATCACGATGAATGATTTCCCATCAATTATCTCCACAACCACATTTCTATTCATCAACCATGGAGTGCGAGCTACAATGGTAGAATATGAGGGCCTTCCCGAATCATCACTTTCTCTCCCACACCCACGACACTCGATTCTCCAAAGGCCACTGAAATAAAAATATCCTCACAAAGGCCACTGAAATAAAAATATCCTCAACACTGTCGACTTTCACCGGTGCATCAACTCCCACACTCGAGTCTTCTTTTTCCCACTGTGCATCCAACGAACGATCTCTATCCTTCGGTGAATCCGCCATAATCGTGAATTCTTCCTGTTTCTTACGAAATTAGGGTTAGATCTTTCATTTTCCCCCAAATTTTCATGTCATCGATTTCTCTCAAATTTGGGTAATCTGATAGCGATTTCGAGAAATTAGAAACTGATGATTTCGCATGTGTCGTTCGTTGTGAATTTCGGAGGCCAATTTCAAGCCCCTAATCAATGTACTATTTTCTACACTGATGGATATACGAGATTGATAGAATGCGATGCTAAGGATTTTGTGGGAGATGCTTCAGCGTTCGATTCCTTTGCCCCATGACGTCTCAGAGAGTGTATTACAAGCTTCCATATGAGGAAGTCTCTGATTTGAAACTCTTGTGGGTGGGTAGATTAATTGGAAAAACTGTGTAATGTAGCTCAATGGGTAAGTGTAATTTAACTCTATTTGGAGGATGATGACAGTTCACAAACTTGGGAAGAATAAGCAAGGCTAAATGAAGAAGCTGAAGCTATTGTCCTTCCCGAAGTTAATCACATAAACAACATCAATAGTGTGCTCAAAGAAGAATCTCAAATTGAAGTCGTGATTGCAGAGATTAATGATGACAACGAATATGATGATGAATTGCCCAGTACACCGATATGATCTAATAATGAAGAAGATCCTAATTAATATGAGAGGTTCAAGAAAGGTTCTGCTAAATTGAAGATTCGACAAGTCTTCACTTCTATGGAAGAATTCAAAAATTGATTGCTTGATTACGCTCTAACATGAGGCTGGAATATCAAGTATGCAAGATGGAGACCCATAAGATCAGAAGTCATGTGTGCTGCAAGAGATTATTTCATTTTATCGATATGTGTAAGTATAACAATTAGTGGCTTGATATGTGTCTAAAGAGATTATTTCATTTTATCGATATGTGTAAGTATAACAATTAGTGGCTTGATATGTGTCTATAAACTATTAACAATTGGTGTATTGATATTGTCAATATGTTAGTTTATTTAGTTTATAGAATTGATGTCTTGATATTAGAGGTTACTTTATTTAGCTTATAGTTACGGTGTCTTGATATGTGTTATATTAACTTTCTTGATAGTATCAATAGTTTAGTTTATTTTACAATCTGTTTTCCTTGTTTTCTCTGACAGGAAATCACAAATGTCTATGGCGTATCTACTGTTCTTATTAGGAATCCATAGATGGATTCCTTGTGAAAATTTTCAATGATCAACAACCGTGTATTAAGGATGGTAGATGTAAGTTGCTGACGGATAATATCATTGCTAAGATGTTCAAGAATGATTTGAGAAATAATCTGAATATGCAACCAAAGAAAATCCATGGCAAGATAGATAGAAGTAAAGTATTGTTTGCACTTATTATCAGATTACAAAGACTAGGAAGAAGGCTTTAGGTATAATTCAAGTAGAGTATAATGAACAATACTCTAAAATCAAAGATTGTGAGATTGAAATATGCAAGTAAGTTTCTAATATGTTTTTCTTTCTATATTCTGTAATCTATTTTGTAACTGTTATGTTATTTTCTTTTTACAGCTCCAATCCAGGTAGTAATGTTGAGCTAAGCACAGTGATGGTAGATGGTCCTCTTGAGGTGTTTGAAAAATTTTACGTCTATTATGAAGCTCTAAAGACAGTTTGGTTGGCTTCATATAGGCATGTGAGTGGGATATATGGATTTTTCTTGAAGAATGGTACAAAAGCTCAACCGCTTTCTGTTGTTGGAAGAGAAGGAAACAACGGAATTTACCCCATTGTCTGGGTCATGGTTCAAGTAGAGGATCAACCAGCTTGTGTTGGTTCCTCTCAAAACTGAAAGAGGACTTGAGGCTTGGTAATGGAGAAGGACTTACCCTAATTTCTGATTGGAAAAAGGGACTTCTAATTGCAGTGGCAGAGTTGTTATCGGCTATAGAACAGAATGTGTGGTCGTCACATATATGGGATTATATGCAAGAATCATCCAAAGAGAAGGAGTTTTAAGAAGATATTTTGGGACATCATTGAAACACCAAGGAGGACTATGAATCTTGTCTGCAAAAGTTTAAAGAGTATGATGTCAATGTGTATGATGCATTGATGCAGAGGAATCCTGAGACTTTTAGCAGGGCATTCTTCAAAACTGAAAGTACATGTGAAGATGCATTGAACAACCACTCAGAGAGCTAAAACCATAAACTAGAGAAGGCTAGGTCCATGCCTCTAGTAGATTTGTTTGAAACTATGAGGAGACAAGCCATTGTGAGAATAGAGATGTGAAGAGTTAAGGCCATGAATCACAAAGCTACTTTATGTCCAAGAGTGTCTAAACTAATCAAGCATGAGGATGAGTACAAGAAGTGTTTCAAGATATTCCCAAACAAGTTTCTAATTTGCAGTTTTAGTTTGATATTTCTCTTGTGTGCTAATCATTTTTTTTAATTTCATGTTAACAGGACCAACTGGTTTGTTTGAGGTTATTGAAAAAGGGACTCCATTCAAGGTTAACAAGAACACAAAGACTTGCACTTGCAGAAGATGGGAATTGACAAGGGCACCTTGTAGATATTTCCTAAGGGTTATCATGGACAAGAAAGTTGATGTTGAGAAGTACGTGGTCAAGTGATTTTCAACAAAAGTGTGGCAGAAAAAAAGACAGCTACAACATCAATCCTCTGCAAGGTATGAAGTTTTGGAAAGCCTTTGGTAAACCAAATTTATTTCAGGGAAATGAAAAGGAGAAGATCAAAACCAAATTTATTTCAGGGAAATGAAAAGGAGAAGATCAAGGAAGCCAAAAAAGAGAATCAAAAGAGTGAATGAGGATCCAAGAAGTGGCAAGAAAGTAACCACACATTGCAGAATCATGCATTGCCTGAGATGTAGGATGAGTGGACATTTCTAGAACCATTGTAAGAAATCTGGATCACCCAAGAAACCATCAAAGAAGAAGATGGAGAATGTTGAGAATACTGAAGAGGAATACATGTCTATAGGTTAAGAAGAAGGACCACCACCAACCTAGCCTACTCAAGTTGATTGAGATGTGTTTTTGTTTGTTTTTTGGCTTTGTCTTGTGAAACAGGTCGGTTAATGTTGTGTCTATGCTTCCGCTAGTTTTTGGTTTTCTGTTGTGAAGCATTCAGCTAAAAAAATTAAGTCTGTTTATGTTAGTTTTTGGGTTTAGTGTTGTGAACCAAACATGAATTATGAAATGATGTATGTTATCTGATTCTACTTAATATTTCGAAGTCAAGTGATTACAGGTTTGAATGTTTAATAGTATATCAATTACAATTTTATGAATGTTCAATCACAATTGCAGGTTTATGAACCAGAATGTTGCAACAAATTAAGCAATACAATACAAAACTATAGAGGAGGAAATGCATAATTCATTACATATTCCATTAAATTCCTGAGTCCATTACATTTCATCTACCACAAACCATTACATCAAGCAGATTCACTACAAAAACCATCATAATGCTTTATATTATTAACAACAATACCAATAAACACAATGAATATAATCAATTCACCAATAATACCAATAAACACAATGAATATAATCAATTCACCAATAATTAGCTTCAACCGGTTCAATTCTCTTCTCATTTCTTTAATCACTTTCTCAGACACATTTATATCAGTTTTCAACCAAAGAATTTGCTCCTTTAAACATAGAATTTCTTCCTGGTAAGATTGAAAAGCGCCCTTGATATATTGTATTTTTTATACAGCTCCTTTGTCAGTTCGTTTGAATGTGCAGAAGTTTTCGTTTTCAGTACGTTTGGACGAGTATGAAATAATGTGTCAAATAAGGGGACATTATTGAGAACAGTTTCTCGAACTTCAACTTGTTAAATTGTGAATTAACTAAAAGATGTCGCTTCCTAAATTAAAAAAAAAAAACTAGGATTGCCGCATTATTCCACCCCCGTACTATCCGTTTCTCAGCTTCCCCCTGTTTTTTTCTCTCTCTAGAGACCTCCCCAATTCTTTTTGGACTTTGTAATTAACCCTAATAGTACAGATCCTTTAAATAGCACCCTTTGAAATTGAAATCAAAAAATCGATTTCTCTTAATGGTAAATTCATCAAACTAATTTAGCTATAAATTCCTTAAATTCGAAATTAAACTTGTCCATTAGCTTTTCCTCATCTTTAGACTCAAGTTTGTTTAAATTCGAAATTAAACTTGTCCATTAGCTTTTCCTCATCTTTAGACTCAAGTTTGTCATTTTCAGAGAACGACCTTGCTCGTTATCTGAAGCTCTGGAGCCATCTACTTCGCCGGCGTCGTTGTCAACGAAACTTTCAGATCCGCTTAAATTGATGTCGAAATCAATACTTCGCCGGCGTCGTTGTCAACGAAACTTTCAGATCCGCTTAAATTGATGTCGAAATCAAGATCATATGGGTCGAAGACATCCAGGTGCACTGTTTCCTCGATCTCACAGGGTTAATTCAACAGTGCACTGTTTCCTCGATCTCACAGGGTTAATTCAACACGCATACCTTATATTAGAGAAAAACCTTAAATTTTCGAAAATAGGTTTTTTTTATTTCAATTTCAAAGGGTGTTATTTAAAGGATCTGTACTATTAGGGTTAATTACAAACTCCAAAAAGAATTGGGGAGGTCTCTAGAGAGAATCTGTACTATTAGGGTTAATTACAAACTCCAAAAAGAATTGGGGAGGTCTCTAGAGAGAGAAAAAAACAGGAGGAAAAGCTGAGAAACGGATATTACGGGGGTGGAATAATGCGGCAATCCAAAAAACTAACTAAAAGATGTGGCCCAAAAAACTAACTAAAAAACTATCAGCTGCGTCAATATAGAGAAGGCAAACTTCCATGCTTTGGAATGGTTTGAGACTAATAACAGCTTCATAATCCCGTCCCCATCAGCCACTTCAATCGGACACCAAGTAGAAAAGTGGGTGGCTCCGGAGCATTCATTTCTAAAATGTAATGTCGATGCAGCTTGGCAAGACTCTCATGATGTTTGTGGAATATCTTGGTTATTGAGAGTTCACACAGGAAGTGTTCGTTTACACGGTACTAAGGGACGTCCTCGCTTGCTCTCACCATTATAAGAGGAAGCTACAACTTTAGTTTGGGCAGTTAACTGCATGTGGAACATGGGATATGACAAAGTAATTTTTGAATCAGACTCATCTAATCTTATTAACGCCTTGCAATCTCCAGATCAATGGCCCAGACTTGCTTCCTTCATGACGGAAATAAAAGGAACTCTTTCTAGAAGACCTTGGACTGTTCAATTCTTACACAGTAGTCGAAGAAAGAACAAGGCAGCGGATCTTTTGGCAAAACAAGCTCTTACG
>CM071720.1:6598168-6613139 GCA_036630335.1 Physaria fendleri | reverse complement strand
TCTGTATTTGTGTCATGCGGTGTCAAAGCAACTTAACACATAGAGGATCTTATCGCATACCTATCCATACTTGAATAACCGTCGACGACGTCAAAAATATAGGATAAGTTTGGTGACACATTGGGTTGTCACGATTTCGCGATTCTAAACAATCTCCCACGCGTATCGATGATATCTACGAGTAAAAAAAATGTCACCTATTCGTTACCTTCCGCGCGTAGCGCGGGCTTGACCTAGTATTATTAATGGCCGCATAGTATTGAAAGCATCGTATTACCGAATAGCCAAACCATCTCGATAATAGATTTTTCTGGATTTAAAGTAATATATATCTCTTTGACAAAAAAAAAAAAGAAAAAAAAAAGTAATATATATCTATTTTTAAAAAATAAAATGTGTTTAGTTGGTTTAAAAAATATTTTACATTTTATTAAATTTTAGAAGTATTTGCTTAAAATTATACAGAAAATAATCCATTTAAAAAAAATTATTTCATAAAAGTTATTTTCATTAAAGAATTATAACCTCGGTCAGAATTGATCTTGCTCATCACGCTACTCCTCATCTCTTTGCTTGCCTTTATCCCTCTCCCAAAATTCTCTCTTCAAATATTAGGAATTGGTTTGGAAAGGTTCAAGTGGTTGCGTGCATTCTGACGAATTAAGGTTTTCATTAGTTATCAAGTTATTATATCACCATCATAATTTTGGTGTGTATACTCTTCATTTGGTAGGAACGGATCTGATGTATGGTTATTTCTTCAGCCTGATCCCAGATTAGAAACTAGTGAGTAGTGACCAAACTTTTGAAATCAGAGTTCCAAGATTTACAACGAAGATGCTGCAGTTTCTCGGGAAACAAATAGACTATCACGAAACAGTAAGACCACCGTATGCAACTTTGTTCATAAGTCAGTAAAGCCATGTCTTAAGACGAGCAGCAGTAGCTCGTTGACGAAGCACTGTTGGTCTGAGCTGGATCTTGTTTGAATATATTCTTCGACGAAGCACTGTTGGTCTGAGCTGGATCTTGTTTGAATATATTCTTCTTCCCGCCAGACGAACCTTCAGCTGTAAGACTTGGCGTTTCTAGTATCTGCAGATACATAAAGGTCAAGACACATACTCATCAATCCTCGCAACAAAGAAGATTTGTCAGGTGTGAAGTTGACTACCTTAAGAACAAGCTCTTCAAAACATTGCTCAACATTAACCCGAGTCTTTGCACTACATTCCAGAAACAAACATCCGGACTCCCGCGCAAAGTCTATGCCTTCTTTTTTAGAGACAGCTCTTTCACTCTCCTGGAGAAAAATCATATTTGGTCAATAAAGTTGTTACATTATAGATATTTGACATCGATGAGGAAGAGAATATCTTTACCTTATCGACTTTGTTCCCAACAAGCATTTTGATGCAGTCCTGATTGGTCGAGTAAAGGTCAATTTCCTTAGCCCATATATCTGACAGGTTTGTGAACGTTTCTCGCCGTGTCACATCATATACTACACATGAATGACTCGAAAAGTCACTTTCAAGAAGCTCAGTAGATCAAAGATCAAGGATAACAAACCATTTTGTTCGTTAAGAGAAAGAGACATACCCATAATTATACCCTGAGCTCCTCTGTAGTAGGAACTTGTTAGCGTCCTAAATCTCTCTTGCCCAGCTAAATGATCAGAAAAACACCCAAAAACTAATCAGAGACAACAGAAAAACTGAAACGTTACAATACACTTATCCCTGAACTATGCTAAATACAAGAATCTCTGAACTATTACAATGGGACTATTCTAGATACAAAACTCACCTCTAAACTATTCTAAATACAATACTCTTAATCTTCACCAGTCATATATAAGAGATTGACCAATAGTCTATGAGACAAAACATGACAATAGATTACAAACTCAAATCTGACTCTGGATTGTTCAATGATTCCTCTGAACATCTAAACTGGAACAACAAGATGCCCCAGCCGAGTGCTGACTCTGGATTGTTCAATGATTCCTCTGAACATCTAAACTGGAACAACAAGATGCCCCAGCCGAGTGATCAGAGATGGCAGAAATACCGAAATAGCACAAGAGACTAATCACTTAAGTAGTCTACAAAAAAAGACGCTAATGTCTAAACTATTCTAAACCCAAGACAAACGTCAAACCTAGTTTAAATACAATAGACTAATCTCTAAACTATTCTAAATACATATTACTAATCTCTAAACTATTATTATAAATGCAAGACTATATATGACCTCTTGACTATTCAAAACAAAAAAACTCTGATTTATCACCAGTCACATTAGAGCTTACGTCACAGTGACAAAGACACAACACGGAATTACATTACAAAGAAACTAATTTCATGAAAGAAATTCTCAAACTGAAATCTAACTCTAGATTCTTCAATAATTTCCCTAAGAACATCTAAATTGAAACAACGAACCCTGACATTATCATTACAAAAAAATACAATGATATTTACACAAATATAAAAAGCAACACACTAAAAGAATTTTGAATCTCTGACCTGTATCCCATATCGCAAGCTTCAATTTCTTTTCCCCAATTGTCAGATACTTGACCTTAAAATCCACACCTAGACCAAACAGATCCAACATCAAATAAAGAAACAAAAAAACAGATCGGTTCTAAAGCAAGATCATGTATTTTAAACTCACCAATTGTTGGAGAAAGATCATCAAACGTATTGGAGGTGAAGCTCAACAAAAGAGAGCTCTTTCCAACACCAGAATCTCCGATTAATAAAATCTTAAACAAGTAATCAAATTCGGGAGAGCTCTTTCCAACACCAGAATCTCCGATTAATAAAATCTTAAACAAGTAATCAAATTCGGTTTGCCCCGACGAAGATCCCATCGAAAAAAAACTTAACCTTAACGTTTTATTTTTCCTGAGAACAAAATCAAAAGGGTCCGGAACCAAAGAAATCAACTTTGGAACGAAATCTACAGTGAATTGTTTTAAGTTTCTCACCTTAAGAGGCTTTCGAAATCTGCGAGAAAAATGACACAAGAGCCCCGAGGTAAAAGCGGCGAGATCGTAAAAAGCCTACGAAAACGAGAAAAGAGTTCTTTTGTTTGTTTTTTTCCTTTTTTAAGACTCGTGGCTAATAACCCAACAACCCCGTGTGAACCAATGATCCATCCACCAACCACTGATTCTAGTGTTCATAGAAGTGAGAAAACTTACCAACTAAGATAACAAAATCTTAGCTTGCTTATCTGTTTTTTCATTATATATATGTGATACATGTTGAAATTGGTATTGAAGATCATGTTGTCTGCAAAGAATGAGGATATCTTCAATAGTAGAAAGATGATGTTTCACCTGTTGTGATCTTTTATTCTGCATTTGAAATGCGAGAGTGTTGTAGATCAAGCAGGAATCTCCAAGGAAAGTGTTTTGCTTATAACCCAGCTTAAACAATGAATAAACAGCCTCACGTAACGCGTAAGCTTCAACCTAAGTCGCTTCTGGTATATATTGAGCACTTCCTGTTCCTTGGAGTATTATCCTGTTATCTTCGTTTTTGAGAAGCCGGCCGAAGCCAAAATGTTGGTCTGCGGATGTCCAAGAAGCATCAGTATAACATGTGTACCTGTTAAAAGGACAAGGGATCCTCCTCACAACTGAGGAACTAGATGCCCCTGTACTATAAGATGTTTCCTTGGAGTCTTCCATAGTATTCATTTTACTAACTAAGTACAAATAATTAGAAAAAAGAAGGACTTTTGGGAATAATTAGATACGTCACATAAATAAGTCACTATCGATTGGAAAAAAAGAGACTTTTGGGAAGTTGTGTGACACCACTAAATTCAAATTGGAAATCTACAAATTGCATTAAAGTAATTAAAGAATTTATTTTAATTGGCATAGACATTTAATGAGCACCCAACGGAACACTTATAAAAAGATAAGTGAAGTGGAAGAGATGTAGAGGAGGGAGTGAAGAGAAGTGGAAGAGATAGCCAATGGAAGGGAACCATGAGACATTTCCGAGGAGAGAGACAAGAGGCAATTAGGACATTTCCGAGGAGAGAGACAAGAGGCAATTAGTGAGTTTTGAGGCAAAGAGAAGAATGAGCATCAGAGAAATCATGAGCAAATACCAAGACAAAATAGAGAGAAAACATAGAGAATCTTAGAACCCATTTCATTATATTCATTGGTACATTCGAATTTTATTCATCGCAAGGTTTGTTTTCTTTTCTTTTTATTCAAATTTTAATCATATAAAGATTTTGTTTTTTGTTTTTTGTTTCTTTTTTCTCGTTTGGACGGCGATCCTATATATATATAATTGTGTTCATGTGAGAGAGACTTCACTTCATACTTCTTCATAAATTCTGATATTTCTTTTACTTCTTCATAAGTTCTAATAGTTCTCATACTTCTTCATAACCACTACATACTTCACGGATGAGGAAGGTTATCAAAAGACAAGAATGCCCGCAGTGTGATATTAGGTTCACAAAACCTTCTTACATGAAGCAGCATTTGGTGGTTCACTCGAGCAACAAGGTACTCAGTTAAAACACTTCTTAGCTTCCATTATTTTCTCTAATACTTTGGGTATTCTTATATTATGTGTGATTGTGTAGAAACCATCTATTTGTCCAGTACCCGATTGTAATAAGCGATACCCGCGCAATGATCATGTCAAGAGACATCTCAAAATGTTTTATAGGATTTACAATGGTGTTTACAATGGTGTTGATCATCACAATGGAGTTGAGCATGAAAATATTGTTGAGAATGCTGATAACGACAATGGTTCTGCTGGGAACGACAATGGTGCTGCTGAGAACGATAATGGTGCTGCTGAGAACGACAATGGTGCTGAGCACGAAAATGTTGCTGAGCAAACAAATATTACTGAAAACGAGAATGGTGCTGAGCATCACAATGGGACGCAACTGAAAACGAGAATGGTGCTGAGCATCACAATGGGACGCAAAACAAATATTACTGAAAACGAGAATGGTGCTGAGCATCACAATGGGACGCAAGAATAGAGACCCCGGTGAGATTGACCAGACCTGTTAGGGAGGACAAACAGCTTCCCGTAAAATAAATACTCATTTATAATCAAAATCCTATAATCAATGTTCCATAATATTTATTTTACTAACTAAGTACAAATAATTAGAAAAGAAGGATTTTTGGGAATAATTAGATACGTCATATAGATAAGTCACTATCGATTGGAGAAAGAAGAACTTTCTGGAAGTTTTGTGACACTACTAAATTCTGATTGGAAATCTACAACTTGCATTAAAGTAATTAAAGAATTTATTTTAATTGGCACGGACATTTAATGAGCACCCAACGGAACACTTATAAAGAGATAAGTGGAAGTGGAAGAGATGTTTAGGAGGGAGTGAAGGAAAGTGGAAGAGATAGCCAATGGAAGGGAAGCATGAGACATTTTCGAGGAGAGAGAAAAGAGGCAATTGGTGAGTTTTGAGGCAAAGAGAAGAAAGAGCATCAGAGAAACCATGAACACATACCAAGACAAAATAGAGAGAGAACATAGAGAATCTGAGAACCCATTTCATTATATTCATTGGTATATTCGAAGTTTATTCATCGAAAGGTTTGTTTTTTTTCTCATTTTATTCAAATTTTAATCATGTAAAAATTTTGTTTTTTGTTTTTTGTTTTTTCAGTTTGGACGGCGATCTCTATATATCTAACATTCTAACTGTGGTCATGTGAGAGAGTATTCATTTCATACTTCTTCATAAATTCTGATATTTCTTTCTAATAGTTCTCATACGTGAGAGAGTATTCATTTCATACTTCTTCATAAATTCTGATATTTCTTTCTAATAGTTCTCATACTTCTTCATAACCACTACATACTTCACAGATGAGTAAGGTTATCAAAAGACACGAATACCCGCAGTGTGATATTAGGTTCAAAAAGCCCGCTTACATGAAGCAGCATTTGGTGGTTCACTCGAGCAACAAGGTACTCAGTTAAAACACTTCTTTGCTTCCATTATTTTCTCTAATACTTTGGGTATTGTTGTCTTATGTGTGATTGTGTAGAAACCATCTATTTAAATATACAAAAAGAATATTTAAATAGAAGGATAAAATTTTTTTTCATTTTATTAAATGAAATAGTGGTTATATAGACATGGGAAGAGTCTCGCTCTCTCTGACTCGAAGAGGTGTCTCTTCCTACCCTTTCATCTCCCTGACCAAATTCTGGTCAATTCTTCACCGGATTTTGTCTCTGTTTGTGACAAATCCTCTTGTTCGCACTTCTGTGTCTTCACCGGATTTTGTCTCTGTTTGTGACAAATCCTCTTGTTCGCACTTCTGTGCATCAATCTACTCTCGATTTCACACCTTTCCGTGGTTTTAGAGATGTAAAACGATCAAATCGTTTAACTTCAATCATGGGAAAGTTATGCCTCCACACCTGTTACTTCATTGCAGTGATTTTGAGAGTGAATACTTTTGAAAATCACTTTCTCTGGCGATTTTATCCGGTTAAATTATTTTGGTTTCATAGAAAATATATTATTTATAAAATGTAGTTGTCATAAAATTAACTGGTTTTTTTCCGGTATTTTCGGGAGTTTACGGGTATTGAATTTGGTTATTCGGTTGTAAATGAAAGATTATTGTTTATGTATTTATATAACTTTTTCTTTTTGTTAAAAATTTTTATATATAAATTGGTTGGATTTGTATTTATTTTTTGATCGGGTCTGAATTAACTATCGGATATGAAATATTTTCTCTGTTCCATCTATAAAAATTATTTAAAATTTAAATATTAAAATAAACATATTTTATGGTTCGAAACTAACTAATACTAACATACATATATTAGATCATTTTTAAAGATTAATATAATATATAAAAAAGTAGATACAAAAAAACAAGAAAATATATTTTTTTAGTGGCGATGGTTTCTCTCTCGCTCTTTGTGACTCGAAGAGGTGTCTCTTCCTACCCTTTCATCTCTCTGACCAAACTCTGGTCAATTCTTCACCATTTGTTTGATGTTCTCTATATGTTATTGAATGAACATGAACAGATTCGTTCTGAATCAATATTCTAATAAAAGAATGATTTGCGTTTAAAAAAAAAAAAACAGATTCGTTCTGAATCAATATTCTAATAAAAGAATGATTTGCGTTTAAAAAAAAAAAAAAAAAATTTAAAGTCAAACCTTGACGAAATCTTGTTCTCTATTTTAAACACGGTTTTGTACATCAGCTATGTCGAATAAACAAATAAAGATGTCTTACCAAGTCTTCAATGGAACACTTGATTAATTCGGTGTTAGCGTTTTGCGATAAACCCAAGAACATGGGTATGAAACTTTGAAAGAAATGTATTCAAAAAAAAAAAAAACATGGTTTTGTCCATATCTTCATACGGGCTCAAAAAAGACTGGAATCTCCTCACTTCTAAGGAGAAAATAAAAATAAAATACAAATATGACACCTTGGCTAATGTTGAATTACCGGTAATTTTGGATACTTAATTACTCTCAACAGAAAATGTATAAAATACGATAAAATTTGATATATATACTTTAAAAACTTATTTATTTGATTTTGCGCATCAGGCGAGATTACGCACTTATATATATACTTTAAAAACTTATTTATTTGATTTTGCGCATCAGGCGAGATTACGCACTTAGCGAAGAAAATATCGACGGGAGAGGACCATATAAGAACAAACGTCAAAGTATTATAGAAAATATCGAAACGAGAGGACTATACGAGATCAAACTTTAAAGTATGGTTGTATGTTAACATCTGCACTAAATATATCCTTCTTTTATCTTCTAAACGTGTAACCAAAATGTTCCATCTCAAAACATCCTCCTACATCTACATCTGACATTCACATATATTTTATTTATGAGCAAATTCGCCTGAGTGCCGTTACTTTTTGCGAACTTATGAAAATTACCATAATCCCATTTTGATTTGCTCAACTGCTACATAGACTGAAGAACACGCACTGGTTCATTTCCGTGCTGCTCCTGTTTGGCGCAAGAACTGCTACATAGACTGAAGAACACGCACTGGTTCATTTCCGTGCTGCTCCTGTTTGGCGCAAGTTTTGTCCACGTGTTACACGTGGTCTATATGATACCTAAACTGTGGCTCATAGAGTGATATGACTGATCGTATATCACAACAAGGTGTTATATAACTGGACGTGTACCATAGCCCATGGGCAGGGTCGGTCCGGTATTTTACGGGGCCCCATACGATAAATTTTTTTTAGGTCTTATTTGATAGAAAAAAAGTATTTTTAATTTATTTTAGATATATAAATTTTTGATAATTATAAATACATTAAACAAATTTTAAAGATAAACTTTTATTATATAGAAATTCTATTAATTAAATTGAAATTTCATTAAAAATTATTTATTTTATGTATATATATATTTTTATTATATTTTATATAATATACATATATAACATATATATAACATTTATTGAAAATTTAATATATTTTTTAATAATAGGCCACATAAAATGTGGAGCCCTATACCAACGTTTCTTGGGAATTATAGCTGGGCCGACTCTGCCCATGGGATTAGTAATATGTGGTTTATGGTTTAGTAGTTTTAACCATTTATTTATGAGATAGTCTTTACTTTTCTATTATCTTTCCTCATGAGTTAAGGCATTTATGGTTAAAGATTATGTCTAGGGGTTATTTAATTTGTGTTTTAGGATTTCGTGATATGTGGTATACTCATTATAAGAGTTGGTTTAATCTACACAATTTAGGGTTCAGGTTCCAGATATGTGGTATACTCATTATAAGAGTTGGTTTAATCTACACAATTTAGGGTTCAGGTTCCATCGGAGCAATAATTAATACTTTACTTTTGCGTTAGGCGACTCAACTTAGGATTTAGTTTTTGGTTTCATCATCCAAGGAATTATTCATACTTTATTCTTCGGTTTTAGGCTTTTCAATATAGAGTTTCGTGATTTTTGGTAGAAGATTTATACGCTACAAAAAAAAATTCGCTTTTCTCACCAGTTTCCGACCAAAACGGTGATCGTTTATAGATCATCAGAAAATTGAATTTGGTCAGCAAATTCCGACCAATTATGTTTCTGACGAAATTTTGACGACTCCAAGAAGAAGAAGATTCTCCTCACTAATCTCCCACGAGGGTAAAGAAATGATATTTTTAATGGCATATTTTATAGTTAGTCTAAACAATCTACTTATAATGACATACTCTTAAATATTATTCATGAAAATAATTATGCTGACACATCAGCTATTTTGTTTCTCAAATAATATATATAGGCGATAGGAAATATGATAAATAGCTAAAAACAATGCGTAGTTTTCTAATAATGAATTTTTATACCTGAACTTTGGTATCAGACCGATTGTAACATGAACTATACATAAATTCAACTCTACACAGATGTGAACACACATAGATATCAATTGATGGTATATGTTTTATGCAGAAAGATACATAAATTACATAATTTTATAAAAACAAAGAGAGGCCAAATACAAAGTCAACCTTGTTAGCCGTCACCAGGAGGAGGTGGTCTTGGAATGGGTCTACAAAGCTTTTTATAAGTATGTCCCGGTTTACCTTCACTTCCAGGAGAGTCTCCACATGGTGGGGGAGGTTTTCACATATCGCTTCTTTACCTTTTTTTAACACAAATGAGTTAAATTAATAATACAGTAAGACTATTCAAATATAATTGTGGAATAAATAAGAAGGGACTGACTTTGGTGGACACGAACATGAAAGGATAAACATAGAAATATATGAAGCAAACATAGAAGAAGAAAAGCTTTTGTTTTTGTTTTCTTCATTTTCGTTGTTCCGTTTTCTTTCTCTCGCGTCGACCAGTACTTACAGATATATAAACTTGAAGTATATACAAAAAGTTAAACGTTTCGTGAATAAACAAATGTAAAGTCAAACGTTGACGTCAATTAAATCACGGTTTTGTACAATGTACATCATCTATATCGACTAAACAAATGAAGACAGCTTCGCTAGTGTTGATATTTGTATGAATGAAAGGCTGTTAAAGACTTTTTTAACCTGTTAATTTTTGATACTTAAATTACTTTGAATATGAATGAAAGGCTGTTAAAGACTTTTTTAACCTGTTAATTTTTGATACTTAAATTACTTTGAAGTTTTGGACGGAGACCTTAACGTATATAATACGATCAATATTTAATAGTATATTTTTAAACTATGTATTTATTTGATTTCCTGACCCAAAAAAAATGTATTTATTTGATTTTGCGCATCACGGGAGATTACGCATTTATTATAGAAAATATCAAAGCGAGAGGACCATATAAGATCAAACTTCAAAATACTAAAAAAAAAAAAAATATCGAAACGAGAGGACCATAAGATATCAAGCTTTAAAGTATGGTTATATGTTAACATCTGCCCTAAATATATCCTTCATCTATCTTCCAAACGTGTCAAAACAATGTTCCATCTCAATACATTCTACATCTACATCAGACATTCATATAAACACATCAATTCTATAAAAAAAAATAGAATATACACATATATATCATTTGATAGTACGTATATGCTTTCTGTAGTAGGATACATAGCTCTCTTATATTACTATTCTTTAGTTTCGTGCTGGACAAAAGTGTATAAACTTGAAGTATATACAAAAATTAAACGATTCGTGAATAAATAAATTTAAAGTCAAATGTTGACGTCAATTAAATCACGGTTTTGTACAATGTACATCATCTATATCGAATAAACAAATGAAGACAGCTTCGCTAGTGTTGAGATTTTATGAATGAAAGGCTGTTAAAGACTTTTTTAACCTGTTAATTTTTGATACTTAAATTACTTTGAAGTTTTGGACGGAGACCTTAACGTATGTAATACGATCAATATTTTTAATAGTATATTTTTAAAATATGTATTTATTTGATTTCCTGACCAAAAAAAAAAGTATTTATTTGATTTTGCGCATCACGGGAGATTACGCATTTATTATAGAAAATATCAAAGCGAGAGGACCATATAAGATCAAACTTCAAAATACTATTAAAAAATATGGAAACGAGAGGACCATAAGATATCAAGCTTTGAAGTATGGTTATATGTTAACATCTGCCCTAAATATATCCTTCATCTATCTTCCAAACGTGTCACAACAATGTTCCATCTCAATACATTCTACATCTACATCAGACATTCATACTTACACATATATTCTATCAAAAATAGAATATACACATATATATCATTTGATTGTACGTATATGATTTCTGTAGTAGGATACATAGCTCTCTTATATTACTATTCTTTAGTTTCGTGCTGGACAAAAGTGTAATTTCTGTAGTAGGATACATAGCTCTCTTATATTACTATTCTTTAGTTTCGTGCTGGACAAAAGTGTAGAGGGTAAGCAGAATCTCAAATTAATCAACTTAAATAGCTTAAGGTCAGGGCTGGTCGGTCATTTCAAGGGCTAAGGCAATTTTTATAAACGTGGTCCTTCAAGGGTGAAATCAGATTTAAAAAATCTGAGAATTTATATGAATCCAGTTCAACTATTTCAGTTGACCATTGACTAAAAAAATTGGCCTAGATACGTTTTTGTAAATTGGATTTAATGGTAATTTTATACTAATGTTAAATAAAAAAACAAGTGGGATTGATAAAAAACAAAAAAAAAAATAAAAAACAATAAGTGGTCGTATTAGGGTCCACTTACCTTGCTCCATACACTATTGTTTTCAATAAAAATAAACCAAACCCAAGAACAAAACCCAAGAGATTTGAGATTGTTTCAACAGTTAAAAAAAAATACTTTTCACATTCTCAGACCCCAAAATATAGTCAAATAAGTATTGGGTCGGTCCTGGTTACAGTGGAGGTAAATAAAATAGTATGATGAAGGAAAAAATAACTGATCAAAAGATATATAATTTTTATTTTTTTTGTCAACAGACACTTTTTCATTTATACTTGAGCCTAGAGGCCTATTACAATAGTTTCCCTTACAACAGTCCATAGGTTAAAACATTGAAATACAAATTGGGGTTCCAAGCCCACTAGCAACACAAAAAATGGCTTATGGCCCATTAAGTTAAATAGATGTTGCCCTAATTTCGTTGGAAACCTGCGAACCGCCGCCTTATCGTTGCATCTTCGCCGGTGGTTTTCCGTTGAAACGAGAATATCACTTCGAGAGGTTAAAGTTCGGTTGGCCAGGTTCACGAACCGTTCTCCGGTTAGCAGTCCGAAGGAGATGATGTCGGTGTGCTTTTGTTTAGCAACAAAACCGAGAATATATGCCGTACAAGGATGGTAACACATTTGATCCAAGTTAGGATCTTTTTGACAATAGCCAGATACAATAGAGACAGTAACAATTCCCATGGAATCCGGTACGCCGTCAGTTCCATAGAGTCTCAGTCCAAAGTTCGCTAAGATCAACTTTCTAACAAGGTTCAGAACTAATGGTGAGGATAAATTGTACCTGACTCGCCGTGAAGTGCAGCGGTGGTAAATACATTCCCAGCTCAAAACAACTCGTCGAATACAGGCATCGGAAGAGAGATAAACTTCTACCATCACATAATTGAATCCGTGTAATGCACCAATGTCCACAATGAACTTAGAGTTTAGGTTAAGAACAATGGGAGTAGGAAGATTATACTTATCTTGTCGTGAAGAACAACGGCTGAGTATGCATACTCCGATGGGATTAAAGCAACACGAACGTTTTGAGCGACCCAACAACGGAGAGGGAAATGGGATGAACATGCTTGTCGACTTCTCAGATTTACAAAGGGAGGAGCAGAGTCGATCGAAGACAGAATCAAACCGCAATGAGAAGCTTGAAGATGGAACATATCTTGTGTTAGAATCAGTTTTTAAAAGCTTTGTGACTTCAGATCTGAAACCAGTAGAACCCGCAAGACAAGAACAGAGACAAATAGGAAGCACAAGGTCGACGGGTCTGTAACTTCCACTGGCGGTAGCAAGGGGGCTACGACTGGGAGCCCTTACAGTGGAACACGCCGTGAGATCTGGTGGAGCGAAGCATCGATCCCATTAAAAGAAGACGGATTCACCCGAGACAGTTTTTCCTGGGGTGAGTAATGAAAGAGGGGACGAAAGAAGAAGAAGAAACAACAAAAATCCGATGAAAAGGGATCCAGGGCGGCGGAGGAGCCGACGACCACCGCCCAGATCCGGTGAAGTCATGGCAGCTCTATCTCTCTCTCTTGAAACCAGTAGAACCCGCAAGACAAGAACAGAGACAAATAGGAAGCACAAGGTCGACGGGTCTGTAACTTCCACTGGCGGTAGCAAGGGGGCTACGACTGGGAGCCCTTACAGTGGAACACGCCGTGAGATCTGGTGGAGCGAAGCATCGATCCCATTAAAAGAAGACGGATTCACCCGAGACAGTTTTTCCTGGGGTGAGTAATGAAAGAGGGGACGAAAGAAGAAGAAGAAACAACAAAAATCCGATGAAAAGGGATCCAGGGCGGCGGAGGAGCCGACGACCACCGCCCAGATCCGGTGAAGTCATGGCAGCTCTATCTCTCTCTCTTTTTGTTTTACTCTTCCAGAAACTTGTTGTTCATAAAATAACTAAAATGATCGTTTTCAATAATTTAAACAAAAAATGAGAATGATAAAAAATCAAATAACCATACACACAAACAGTTCAGTAACTAAATCCATTGAAGCTAACATGTTCATTACGTTTTGGACTAATGAGACATCATAACTTATTTAAATAGGAAGATGATTCTCTCTTTCGAGTGTAGATTTTTGCATGTGTGGTATTTTGTACTTGTTCGATCCTCGAACTTTGTGTAGATTTTTGCATGTGTGGTATTTTGTACTTGTTCGATCCTCGAACTTTCTTGATTTCATTCATGCATAACTGGTAAAAAAAAATGATTTACCTTTGTTGGAGGGTATTCATGATATGCCTCTTCTACCGCACGAATAAGATCTTCTACAGTTTTCGGACATGCCTTATGTTGTAACGCTTGAATGACACTAATAAGCACGAATAAGATCTTCTACAGTTTTCGGACATGCCTTATGTTGTAACGCTTGAATGACACTAATAACCCAAGATCTAAAATATTTAGATCTTGTGAATTTGGTTTTTGGCACATTAGTCCGATATCAAAACTATTTTTCGAACCAATTTCTTCAAACTCTTTATCATCATATTTAACATGTGTCCTTGCATTGCCTCAACCGACCGCTGAAGGTCTTCACTGCCTGGTTGAATCGTCAATCGACCGCTGAGGATTATGTCGTAGCTCGGTTGGGCTCTCTGGAATTTTCTTCACTTGACTTTAACAGGCCGTTGAGGCTCATGTCTCTGCCCGGTTGGGCTCTCTGGGATTTTCTTCATTTAATGTTAACCGGCCGCTGAAGCTTGTCATCGGCTGGTTGGTTTTAAAGATTTCAACCGGCCGCTGATGGTATGTATTGCCCGGTTGATCAATCTTCTTTCGTTGGATCCTTGAAATCTTTAGGTCTTGTGTCCCCGATTCACTGGTTCTGTCTTCGGTAAATCGCCTTTGACCGCCTTGCGCCATTTTTATGGAGAAAACGACTATTTTGAGGTGCTTTTCGCTTGTTTCGTCTCTCTGATGGTGTTAAGTCCAAATAGCCACGAACTGACCTGAAATGACTATAAACGAACGTTTTGTGTTTTGAAAGGCCTATGAAAATGGGTTAAAAACCGGCGAAATTTGAGGCCTATCAACTTACAGAATTTAGTAAATGAGCTTCCAGACGGTTTCAATGATATGAAAAGAGTGACGAAGTCATATATATCGACTGCTAATGTTCCATGGAGAATAGACATGTCAAAGGAACAAATTGATGCTAATAAGAGTAATGAGCCTAGAGTTCAGTTAAAG
>CM071720.1:6582724-6592997 GCA_036630335.1 Physaria fendleri | reverse complement strand
TCATCTATAAATAGAGGTGAGATTTCATTTGTAAAATACACACACAAAATCATATAAACAACTTCTACATTTCTCTCCATTTATATCTTAATTATCCTCATTAAGTAAGTTTATATTTTAATATACCCAATCAAGGTAATATTATATTGTTTATACATATATAATGTAAGTAATTTAATGTTAATTATATTTGATTTATAACAGACATTACATTTTCTTTAGCGCGTATTTCATTGGAAACAGATTTTAATCCGCCTTGCGAAAACCGGTAAAAAAAATATATACCCGAATTTGCCCAACATAATATAATATGCAGGTAAAAAAACCAAGTTCACATTCGCACCAGCAAAGCCTGCGGAGCCCACAGATAACCCACAAAAAAGCCAATTAAACCCCCGTTAAAAACCTGCTAAAACTCGGTAAACTCGTTAAAACCCGCCAAAAACATGCCTCGTCCCGCTTAAATTATATATATATTTTTTAAAAAAATAAGAAAATATAAAAATATATATATTATATGCGGGATACTCTTGGTGCCCGCAAAAAATTCAAGCCCGCCCCATCCCGCAAAAAATATAAAATACTTTCACGAGTCGAAGGCCGCAGGAAGCGTGGATACGGGTCAAAATTGACATCTCTACGTCCCGCTGTACATACTAGCGTCGTGTCTAGTCTTTTGGGCCATCAACGTTCATCGAGAAATTAATGTGTGACGACGGAGATTGTTTTTTTAGATATCATATCGAGGATTCGACCCTCAGCTACGTTAGAGAGGCCAGCTTCTCCTCTTTCTCTCAGAACTTTCTTGACGAGCATGCGATCTTACTTACACGAGTCGAAGGCCGCAGGAAGCGTGGATACGGGTCAAAATTGACATCTCTACGTCCCGCTGTACATACTAGCGTCGTGTCTAGTCTTTTGGGCCATCAACGTTCATCGAGAAATTAATGTGTGACGACGGAGATTGTTTTTTTAGATATCATATCGAGGATTCGACCCTCAGCTACGTTAGAGAGGCCAGCTTCTCCTCTTTCTCTCAGAACTTTCTTGACGAGCATGCGATCTTAGCTTTCGTACTCCTAGTGTCTGATCGGTGAAGATGGTGGAGGGAAGGCTCATGTCTCTGGTGTGTTTTCTTTGGATTAAGGTTTGATTGAGTATTTTGATTACAACTTATAGTCTTCCTCTGACAGTTTCCTTCGGATCACTGATGGGGGTTCTTCAATCGAGTAGGCCTGGGCACAAGCCGGGTACTTGCCATTTTTGTTATACTTGATACTTGACTTACCTTGTCCAAGTAATTTAAAAAAATACTTGTACTTATACTTGTTTAAACAAGTACTTACTAAAAAAAGTACTTGCTAAATTTACGAGGCTTGCAAGTTACTTGACTTGCTACTTGATACTTGTTTTCCATTATTTCCATTATTTAACCCTAAATTATTTTTATCTCTAACCCTAAATTATTTGTATACGTAATCTACCCCTAAATTATTTGTACCAGTAACTTGCATCTAAACTTATTGTATCTGTAACTTGCATGTATTTAAAATAAGAGATAGAGAGAATAGAACATGAAGCCTAGGTTTAGGATCAAAAATAGAATTCATGAGTCGGTCATGAGTCTAATTTTGGGTTTGATGTTAATGGATAAGACTTATTTGGAATAAAAAGTTGAATAGATATGGACACATCGAATATAAATAGGACAAAAGCAAGTAACAAGTATTCTAAAATCGAGTACAAATAACAATTATTTTACTAAGAATACAAGTAACAAGTAATACGGGACAAGTAGTATATTTTTTTTGCCGACTTGTTACTTGACTTGTACTTGCAATTATTTTTTATGATGCGCTTGATACTTGGCTTGATTGTTACGAGTACTTGCAAAATCAAGTCAAGGGCTTGATTGTTACGAGTACTTGCAAAATCAAGTCAAGTACAAGTCAAGTATCAAGTACGGGTATTTGTGCCTAGGCCTACAATCGAGAGTAGGATTGTTAGGTTTTTACCGGTAAAACTCTTCGTTTCCTGTCTCTCGATCTTTAAATTTAATGTCTTCCTTACATTCCCTTGTTGCTCTTGAATTCCCCTTAGCATCTTTGCCTTTATCTCGCGTTGCCATCCATTTATCCTCATGTTGGTATTCAGAAGCCATCAATGTCCCCATACTATTAAGGCTCAGGTGAGGTCAATGTTTATCTCTTTCACTAAGACCTTTCTCCGGCAGCCGTCATCCCTAAGTGGTGTCATCGGCATCGCTTTAGCACCATTTTAGAAGTCCCAACCTACGCTTAGTGAGTTCGTGATTCTTCTATATTTGAAGGTTGTTCTAAATGCAACTCAGGTACATCTCAATCCTCTGAAATTATCGCCACATCTTCTATATTTCTTTTGGTTCACTTGGATTTTTGGTTTGGGATTTATTCAAATGGCAATGTTCTGGGGATCTGCGGTGTTGCTTTGAATACTATAGTCTTTGTAGCCTTCCCATTTGGTTTTAAATCAAGCCTAGAATTCATAGTCGGCCTTATTTAGAGTTATTTGTTTATGCTCGGTTTAATTACTTTCTTTAAGCAGAGAAATCTAAAACAAGAGGTTCCTATATTGGAGGAGGTAATAATAGAGATACGGAGAATCTGATGAATAATTATTGTTATGATCCTGAAATCTAGGTGAGAAAAGTTTAGTGGCTTTGAATCTTTCTTACACTCTAATATGTCCCCTCAAGATGGATATTTGTGCACAGAAAGACCAATTTTGAAGCAATATTGGAAACTGTTGCATTTGAAGCAAGTGTGGTTTGACGGATTGATCGTAATGCGATTTAGATACTGGATAGGCTCATCTATTTATATAACATTTGAGAAGTACTTTTTAGAAAAACATTTTTTTCTTTAGAATATTACACATACATGTCATTGATAAATTAGAATATTTTTTTAGTTTACTCTTAAAATTATTTAGATATTTTTGAGTATTGTTAGATTTTTTGGGAGAATCAAATAAATTCTTAACAAAAATATAAAAATTTTTATATCAAATTAATTTATAAGGTAAACATATACTAATAAAAATACCATTAGTTTTATAAACTTTGTAAAAGTTATTTTTCTACAATTCCTATGGAACTGTAGGGATCTCCGCGTAACCTCCAAGGTCTCTGTATTAACTTTTGAGGGTATTAACAGATTTTGGCGTGTCCAAGACAAGAACGCGTTGGGAATGACCGAGGGCTTTGACTCGGGTTCCTTAAGTCCCAAATAACTTTTAAAATGCGTAAGATTTGATAATTTTATTAATTAAAAAGATTTTACAAAGTTGATAATTAAACTTGAAAACTTAGATTATTTCTTAAAAACGTAAAGAGAACTTGCAGAGAGATTTTAAAAGTGAGAGAGTTTCATCAATCGTTGTGTGGTTTTACGAGTTTGTAAGGGGTGTTTATAGTGGAAGTAGAGCGATTTTGATAGTGGAGATCCTTTTACGCGTTGAGTCTTGATTGGTTGAGCTGAATCAGAGTTGTCGTAGATTTTGCGTGTTGAATCTTGATTGGACCGAGAGTTTGGAATGGGTTCGTCTTCTTTTGCATAGGTCATCATGTGAGGCCATTCGTGATGTTGTATGTCTTCTGGTGGGGCCCGCCTTCGTCTTACTTGAGTTTTCTTGAATACTCCATGTGCAGTTACATAGTATAGTATATCAAATTAATTCATAAGGTAAACATATACTAATAAAATTTTTGATTATAACACATGAAATATTTATAGGTATTTATGTTATTAAAATATTAACTTAGGATATAAAGGTATCTATATAACATTTGAGCAGTGCGAATTAGAAAAATTATTTATTCTTTATTATTAATTTATAGGTATTTATGTTATTAATATATTGACTTAAGATATAAAGGTATCTATATAATATTTGAGAAGTGCGAATTAGAAAAAACTTTTATTCTTTATATTATTACATATACATGTCACTGATAAATTAGAATATTTTTATTTTATTTTAAAAATTATTTCGATATTTTTGAATATTGCTAGATTTTCGGGCAGTCAAATTAATTTTTACCTAAAATATAAAAACGTTTTTATATCAAATTAATTCATAAGGTAAACATCAACATATACTAGTTGATTATAACACATGAAATATTTGTAGGTATTTATGTTATTAATATATTGACTTAGGATATAAAAGCTGGTGAAAGGTTTGTATCCCCACGGTTTGAACCATAACAGGCGTATTCTCCCCGATTTACGGATCTCGGTCTGAGTATATACAAAAATACTTTAATAGTTTGTAATTCCCCAATTTTAAAATTAATGGTCTTTGTCGCCATGAAACGTTTGGTGGTTGAAGTAGCGTTTAAATATTGGTTGTGATTTTACCGAAAAATAACCCGATTTCTATACGCTGAATTTATATTCAGAGAGATTTACAAAGCAAATCACAATTGTTGATCAATTATTATGATTCGTTTAGGTAAACCGAGTTATTTTTTGGTAAAATCAAAACTAAATCTTAAACGTTTTTTGGATCACCAAACGCTCGATGGAGACAGAAACCATTAATTATAAAATTGGAGAGTTACAGACCATTAAAGTATTTTTGTGTGAACTTAGACCGAGATCCAAAAATCGGGAGAATGTATATGTTATGTTTCAAACCGTGTGGATATAGACCTTTTACTCATTTAAAGTTGTAAAAAAAAATTATAATTCTGTGGGTGAAAATCTAGTTATACTTTATTTTGGATTCTATTTTTCAGTTTATTTTTGGTTTGTATTTGATTTGTTTTTAACGATTCATAAAATCTGAACCTGAAGAACTTGTAAATATTTTTTACTTCGACTATCAATAAAACACCACTGTAAAAGACAAAATAAATTACAAGTACGATTGTAACAGCCAAATATTTACAGACCATTAAAGTATTTTTGTGTGAACTTAGACCGAGATCCAAAAATCGGGAGAATGTATATGTTATGTTTCAAACCGTGTGGATATAGACCTTTTACTCATTTAAAGTTGTAAAAAAAAATTATAATTCTGTGGGTGAAAATCTAGTTATACTTTATTTTGGATTCTATTTTTCAGTTTATTTTTGGTTTGTATTTGATTTGTTTTTAACGATTCATAAAATCTGAACCTGAAGAACTTGTAAATATTTTTTACTTCGACTATCAATAAAACACCACTGTAAAAGACAAAATAAATTACAAGTACGATTGTAACAGCCAAATATGTAAATAATGATTTATTTATTTATGAAAATAGTATAAAACACGTGTTGGAATGAGTAGAACTATGAAGGATCAACAAACATATTTGGTGATATAATGCATTAACAATAGCTCCCACTGTCGTAACGCATTACATAACAATATCCCAAGGTGTTTCCCAATTGATATGTCGCAATCGTTTTATAAAACAGTAGTTATAATAGAACAGTATTGTTTTGTCTCCCTATGATTAGGCACCTATACTAGAAGATAAAACGACCGTTGTATCAGAATCACTACATTCTTTTTGTCACATGTTGAATCTGTTTAGAGTTGAAAAAAGTAAATAGTATTATAACATGTGTAGAAAGATATTAATGGAGAAGATATGATGATGCGTCAGGATCCGTGCATCACTATTAAATACGGTAAGCCTGCGCATTTTAGTAGCAGTGTTCATTTTAAGATGGATTTCTCGAATTAACTACCTTAAGAACCAAAGGTATTATTTGAAAATAATGGTTAAAATAGATATTTTATATTTACAAGAAGAAGAGACTTACATAAGCTAGAGGGGAAGGTATAAACTCGAATACTCCATCTTCTATGATTTTTCCAACCGGTGGTACCTGATCAGCATCAGCAGGAGAGGGACTCTGAGAGACTTGTTTGACTCTGAATATAGGCTGTGGTTTAGTAATATCAGACACCAAAGCCTGCTGATCTGAGGAAGATTCCGACAAGGATGATGCAGAATAGGTAGGTTGGTTCTGTTTCTCTGAAAGCATAGGGTGAGTTTTAGAGCTTTTTGGGGAATGTTTAGCCGGAGAGGAAGGTTCCTACAGTGGAGGAGCTTTTTGGGGAATGTTTAGCCGGAGAGGAAGGTTCCTACAGTGGAGGAAGCTCATCTGGACTGGTTAAAATCCGATCAACTTCCATTTCAGCGGTTGGAGAGGGGGTATCTAACACAGGAGGTATCTGGACTGGGTGGTTTTCTGACAAGGAGGATTCTGAGGTATTGAGAGATATCTGTTTCTCCTGGATCATAGAAGGTGGTTGTGGGTGTTGAGGAAGAGATTTAACTGGAGCGGAAGACTTCTGCAGGTTAGGGAGATCAGATGAATTGGGTAAAGAACCATCAACATCGATTTCAGTAGCTGAAGCAGAGGGTTGTTTACTAGTGTGACTAACAGATACGCTACGCAAAGGACATCGATGAGATTGGTGTCCGTAAAATTTACAGGTAGGACATAGGTGGGGAAGCTTACCGTAATCGATTGATACACGAACCGAATCATCATTTGAGTCTTTGACAAGAACAACAGGAGAAAGTGGGGCTCCAAGAGGGACTATAGCACGAATCGTAGCCGTACCCAGTGATGAACGAGGAAGAGAGGCTCGCGTATCAGGGATAAGCTTAGCTACTCCACCAGCGATACGTGCAACTGCCTCATGAGACCAGAGTTGCGGCGGGATTCCACTAATCGTGAGAAGAGTAGTTGCAGATGTAAAGCTTAGACGGAGGAGCAAGAGAAGGACTTACCGACCATTCAGAGACGACGAAGGAGACCGTACCAGAAGACCACAGACCCGTCTGAAGTATCCATTTTCTGATACCGGCGGAGGGAACATAGAGGAGGAAAGTACCGGATAGAATCGACGAACCGAGATGTCTCCTTGTTTTCCCCAAATCCGATTAAGGTCGCTATAAAATTTCGCCAGAGAAGGAGGCTCTCCCAAGAATCGACATAGTATATGCCCTACCCACGAAGAGCTGGCCTTGAGAATAACCGACGGCGGTGCCAGGACCACCGGAGTACCATCGGGGAGATAAGTGGGTGAGGAGGAGGGGGAATTGGAAGAGGGGGAATCGGCAAATAAACTTGACCAGAGGAAACCAGAAGGCGAGGGAGGGGGGGAATTGGAAGAGGGGGAATCGGCAAATAAACTTGACCAGAGGAAACCAGAAGGCGAGGCTGCTTTATGTGGTGGTGGATCTGGGTCGGGATCGATGGAGACGGCGGTGACGCGGTGGTCGGATTTTGGGATTAGGTTATCTTCGCGAGAGGTCGACATTTTTGCTGCAAAATATTTTTTTTACTCACAAAAATTTTAAGAACAGTCCTGTCCGGTCTTTGATCTTTATTGATCTTTACGCACGGTATTGGTCATAGGAAAATACATTGGTGAGGGAGGATTTTGACAACGTCTCATCTTGTCTAAATTTTTTTTAAAAGGATTTTAAAGTTTTTCTAATCATTTAAGAATTCATGAAATATTTTTGTAAGAGGTTGAAGGAATTGACGAAATATTTTAAAAGAACTAAAAAAAAAATTTAAAATATAATTTAAAGTACACTCTATACTCGATTAAAAAAAAAAAAAAGTTATAACTATTTTATAGCGTATGCACATGTTATATTGGATTATTCTGAAATAAAAATTATCTGGAGGATTCCGGATAAAAGTGAGAAAGCAGAAACAAAAACAAAAAGTAGATATTGCATATTGAAAATTATCAACGCGAAGTTAGTTGGGTGCTCTTGCTATCTCTTTTTGCCTCGACATTAGTGTCTCAGCTTTGAATATTTTGCTTTATTTTTCCCTAAAGTATATATAAAATATCCACTTTAATACTTTATGGTCTGGTTTAGTGTTTTAAGAATTTTAAAGGTCGACGGCCAGATGCAGCTCAGTTGGTAATTCACATCTCCTTAGCATATAGGTCAGGGTTCTAGTCACGCCGATAACAATAAAGTCACCAAAATTTCAAAAAAAATCCAAGAATGATATTTCAAAGTAGCCAGTTCTCTCAGCAGAATTATCAAGCGTCACGGGCCGAACGAAGCTGCTCTCTCAGCGGAGCTACCAAGCATCACGGACCGAACAAATGGGGAGTAAAATATTCAATAGATTAACATAGGTTCATATGTAAACTCTATTTACCTTAATGCCAAAAAGAAAAAGGAATTTTAAAGGTCTTGATCTTTTTTTGTTTACCAGTGTTTTTAAATATTTGATATACAACATGATAGATTGATGAAATATAATGCCAGCTCTTTGGGGATTCTATTTCACAGCAAATCAAGAAGTAAGTATGTGATTTGTTTGGTGATAACCATACGCATGAAATTAGGCAGATAGGAAATTTTTACAATTCGTCTCGTCCTTTATTGTTGTTCATAACGTTAAGCGAAGTTAATTTCCTAAAATTATGATTTAATATCAATATATTTTCCTAAAAGTTTTTATATTATCTGATTCAAAGGAGTGAGATCTACTATTATATTTCGGTTTCATATAAATCCGAAAGCATATCTGGTTTGGGATTAAACTTAAAAGTAAATATGTTCCAAGTCCCAAATAAATTTTAAAAACATATTACGGTTTGAGATTGAACATGTGGACTGACAGACCTAGTCTAGCAATAGATGGGCAATTCGATTCAAGTCCAATATAATTCTTGTCGATGACGAGGATGTGTTTTGAGATTTGAACAGTCGAATTTCATCTAGTTCTAAACCGATAACAGAAATTAAATTCACATCATAAACTAACTTACGATTTAGGTAAAGAAATGAGAACGCTTGTTTTGTATCTTCACCTATAGCAACGCCTATTACATAAACTAAACCTAAGATTTGGTTTATTGATTAAAAGTTAAATCTATACCTCCGGACTGAGTATAGGTTGCTTTTGCATTATTATAGTTTTGTAAATTAGTTATTTCAGTAATATATTATTATATATGGCTAAATTGCAGATTTAAAAATTATTTCAGTAATATATTATTATATATGGCTAAATTGCAGATTTAAAAACCAAAATTTTAGTACTAACTTTCAAGTTGAACCGTACTATGTTTCTATAAATACCATCACTAATCTTAAGAGAAAATAAAAACAAGATGTGGAATCTGCTTTTGACTGTAAGAAAATTATATTAACAAAAAATTTGTAATACCATACACTAAATTTCAACTATTGCGAAAAAGTTTACATGAATTCTTATCTTACAAAAAAAAAACTTCTCCGTACTTTTTCTTGGCTGAGATTTAGGGTGTTTTATTTGTTTAGTGATTCTTACAGACATAATCTTTTAAAAGTTTAGTGTTATTGGTTAATAAATTTTCAACACTCAATTAGAATCTTATGTTATATATTGGTTTATCACTTATAAAAAATTGTTAAAATTAATTTAAATTCATGTATTATTGGTTTGATAATTTTAAAAAGTCATTAAAAATCTTGTGTTATTGGATAAAAAAGATTTTGAAAGTATTTAAAAGTCTTTAAATGTCATGTGATATTAGTTTATTGATTCTTTTAAAATTTGTTCTTTTTAAACAACTTTTAATGACTTTCAAAATCTTTTATATTAGGTAAGATTTACAAATACTCTCAAAATCTCTGCAAATCTGTAAAAAATTTCAAATACTCTTAAACTCAGCAAATTTCTAAATTTCTTAAAGTCATGTATATTTTATAGAAATATCTAACCAATAACACCCCCTTGGAGTCGAGTGAAACTTAGAGTCGGTGTTGGAGGCCTCTTAAGCTCCGACATGTATCTCTTCTTATTAAATACTTTATTGTAATCTGTTTTCTTTTTGTCTATCGAAGCCTTTTTCGGATGATTTTGAACGACAAAGAAATCAATTTCTCTAGGTTTTGAAAGGAGGTTCCAATCCTTAGCCACGATGGTGAAACCAGCATTTTGAAGAATACTCTCATATATTTTTATTACTGGGTTGGCCAGAACCTAAAGAGATATGAGTTTTGTCAACCCAGAACCTAAAGAGATATGGGTTTTGTCCTGAGCCTTTTAGTTACAGAAAAAACGTGTCTATAGTAGCTGTACTGTTGTAGTGCCATAAAAAATAAAATAGGAGAGAAAAACACAAAAGTGGCCACCAACAATAGTAGCTGTACTGTTGTAGTGCCATAAAAAATAAAATAGGAGAGAAAAACACAAAAGTGGCCACCAACACAAATGCATAAATAGCGGGGGAGAAGCAAAGTGAACTTCACTACCTAAAAA
>CM071720.1:6510429-6524234 GCA_036630335.1 Physaria fendleri | reverse complement strand
TCTTACAAAATTCCAATAAAAAAATTTAAACAAATTTCCAACACTATTAATTCCAACCAAATTTAGATAAAATTTCAACAAAATTTAGTTTGTGGCTAATGTTTTGTCAGTCAGAAATAGTGACAACTTAAAACGTCACAAATTTGTAACAAATTTGAGACAATATATTTGGTCACAAAATTGTCATAGTTTATTACATATACAAATTCCGTCATTATTATGTCATACATTGATACTTTTTTACGTATATTTTTCGTCATAACTTTGTGACGAAATAGGTACAAATTTGTGACAGAAAAAATTAGTCACATTTTTGTATCTAAAATGTCAAAATAGGTACAAATTTGTGACAGAAAAAATTAGTCACATTTTTGTATCTAAAATGTCACAAATTTGTGACGAAAAATATACGTAACAAAATTTCGTAGCAATGACCTATTTTTTTACTAGTGACCATGTCGAGTGAAATTAAAAAGCAATCCACTAGCTGGTCTACCTATGTGCTTATTGTCCGCCGCCTACATAACGACCAAGACATTCAAGGTCTTCCACAAGGCTTCTTTGATGTGCAGAAGATTGAAGGTTGTGTTTCAGCCATTATGATTGGTAAAGACACCATCAAATTTTTGTTTCAAGAAGAACACCATCTGAATTATGTTCGGGATAGTGCACCATGGTTGTACGAAGGTTGGTTCGTGGTTATGGATATGTAGTGGAACATAAAGACCTCTATATATTTTTGCTTTATCCCGATGTGGGCGAAGATAAGCAACATACCAGACAATTTTTAGAACACCCCTGCATTATTAGAAATCAGGGGCTACTATGTAATCCAACTTGAACGCCAAAGAGCAGACATATTGTCAACTGCATTTGTGAGCGGCAATTCGGAATACAACCGACCGGTCTTAACAACATGATTTCCATGAGTTTGCTACATGTGGGTCATGCACACAAAGTAGACCATCATTTATGCTGAGTAGACTTTATTTAATATGCTCACCTGGCAGGCTTTGACAATAAATCTTTATTAAAAGTTAGAGACTTTGATCTCTAGTTTTTATTGCATTGAAGCAGATGTTGATGATTAACAAATATGGTTTGCGCAAACAGCCTCATTTGGTTGACTCGAATTTGTAAATTTATATTTCGTAAAACTTATCAAAATTATATGGATAAATTCGGAAAGATCCCAATCGAACCCAATCCGATCTGATTTTTTAATTTATCCGAACAATCCGAAATCCGAAAAAATACGATCAAAACCCAATTCAGATATATTTATGCAAGGATATATTGTCTGTGTATTCACATAATCTTGGTCTAGGTTGTTATTTCCTATTTGTTATATGTCTTGGACTGGTTCACGCACTTTTTCTAATGTTTGGATAAGTTTTTTTAACAAAATGGATGTATAAATATGTAATGTGTTTCTCAAAAAAAAATGTTTATGTATGAATATATAGTCTGGGTCGGTTTGGACCCTTTTTCGGTAGAGAAATAGACAAATGTTTAAGATAATTTGGGCTTTGAAAGCCCAGTTAGAAAGATATTAGCATATGGCAAAGGTTTTTGAATTTTTTTGGTATTACTTAAATTATAAAAATCTGCGGTTTCAGTTCAGAGTCCGACAAATGTAAAACTTGTTAGATTTAAAACAAAAGTAACTTCAGTTCTTGATTCTTTTTCTGATTTTGGGATTTTAGCCTCCGTTGTTGAGTTCAAGAAGACTAAAAGAATACTGATAGACCCATACCAACTAAATGACAGATTGCATGTAAAGATATTGGGCAATAAACTAGTTCTATTAATAGGTTAAGGTAGCGGATTACAAGGTCATTAAAACCATTGGTTTTATTTTTGCAGTTTATCAATCAATTTTAAACTAGTTTTAGAAACCCAAAGAAAAAGATAGTATGTGTCATAACCGATTCCACAAATATTAAAGTAATTAAAACCGAATATAAAGAAGAAAAATAGAAACCCATCAAATGCAAAATCTGTGAAATTACGAATCCAGAGAAAGAGAGAAGAAGTTGTTTCTTTTGTCTTTCTCTCTCAAATTGGGTTCTGTAAATTTCTGGATTTTAGAGATTAAACCAACTTCCACCTCTGGTTTCACCAATGGCGGATCAAACGAAGAAGAGATACATTAGCAACGAAGATCTGAAAAACCATAACAAACCTGGAGATTTATGGATTTCTATTCAAGGTAAAGTTTACGATGTCTCCGATTGGGTTAAATCACATCCCGGAGGTGAAGCAGCGATTCTTAATCTCGCGGGTCAAGATGTAACTGACGCGTTCATCGCTTATCATCCTGGAACCGCATGGCACCACCTCGAAAAGCTTCATAACGGTTACCATATAAAAGACTTTCACGTTTCCGAAGTGTCACGTGACTATCGCCGTTTAGCTACCGAGTTCTCCAAACGCGGCCTTTTCGATAAAAAAGGTCACGTGACTCTCTACACACTCACGTCCGTTGCTTTTATGCTGGCGGTGGTTTTCTACAGCGTTTTGGCATGTACCAGCATCTGGGCCCACCTAATCGCCGCCGTATTCCTCGGCCTTCTCTGGATCCAGAGCGCTTACGTCGGCCATGATTCCGGTCACTACAACGTCACGTCGACAAAGCCTTGTAACAAACTCATCCAGCTTCTCTCCGGTAATTGCATCACCGGAATTTCGATCGCGTGGTGGAAATGGACGCATAATGCTCATCACATCTCTTGTAACAGCCTTGACCATGATCCAGATCTCCAACACATTCCGATCTTCGCCGTTTCAAATAAATTCTTCAATTCGATCACCTCACGTTTCTATGGGAGGATTTTAACCTTCGATTCTCTAGCTCGATTCTTAGTCAGTTACCAGCACTGGACATTTTACCCTGTGATGTGCGTCGGAAGAATCAATCTCTTTATCCAAACATTCCTTTTGCTTTTCTCCAGACGTCACGTTCCAATGTGCGTCGGAAGAATCAATCTCTTTATCCAAACATTCCTTTTGCTTTTCTCCAGACGTCACGTTCCAGATCGAGCTCTCAACATCGCCGGAATTCTCGTTTTCTGGACATGGTTCCCTCTCTTAGTCTCGTTCCTCCCTAACTGGCAAGAGAGAGTTTTATTCGTCTTCACAAGCTTCGCAGTCACGGCGATTCAACATGTTCAATTCTGTTTGAACCATTTCGCCGCAGATGTTTACACAGGTCCGCCAAACGGAAACGATTGGTTCGAGAAACAAACCGCTGGTACGATTGACATATCGTGTAGATCATATATGGATTGGTTCTTCGGGGGATTGCAGTTTCAGCTAGAACATCATCTCTTCCCTAGGCTTCCTCGATGCCATCTCCGTACAGTGTCGCCGGTGGTTAAGGAGCTTTGTAAGAAACATAATCTTCCATACAGGAGTCTATCGTGGTGGGAGGCTAATGTGTGGACTATTAGGACTCTGAAGAAAGCGGCGATTCAGGCTAGAGATGCGACTAATCCTGTATTGAAGAACTTGCTCTGGGAAGCTGTGAATACTCATGGCTAAAAAAATATAAAAGGCTTAAAGACTTTCTGATTACAGATCGGTTGATTTGGTTTTGTTTGTGTTTAATTTCGTTGTGTTATTTTATAACTTTTAGGTTATAATTTTACATCCCATGATCCAAAATATTATTTAGTGTTCACTTCTAAGATTATCATGGCTCTTTAATGATGGGTCTTGAGTTTTCAAAATTTTTTGAAGTAATTGAAAGACAATACATACAAGATACACGAGGGTAACGTTTACAATAACTCTGTACAGTCGGTTCCAACCGAGTAACTTAATTTTTATGAACCAAATTAGAAAATATAAATCGATCGGCTAACTTGCTGACAAAAAAAAAAAAAAAAAAAAAAAAAAAAAAAAAAAAAAAAAAAAAAAAAAATCGATCGGCTAACTTTAAAATCAAAACTGAATTTTGGTTAGAATCTGGTTTGAACAGAAAACCGATAAAACAGAAAAAAATTAAAAAAAAAATCTTAACCAGCAGATAACCAATAAATTGTGCATCCAAGTGAGATGACTTGATCTTCTAGGTTGAACACGTGGATGTGTTTCCTTAAATCAAAGAAACATTTCAGGTTAGAGAAGCTTAAATCAAAGAAAAGAGCATATACCCTTACAAAGGATGGCAAGTTTCAGATTGTACAGCTGAAGCTTTAAAGGTATTCTAACATTGACGCAAAACAAGTTAGCTATAAGTCTCAAAGTAATTCTTTTTGTTTCGTAGTGTTGGCTGTTGCTCTCCAAGATGCCACATGAGGTTATTGGCCAGAAAATGGATCCCAAATTATTATATGATTCTGTTAATCTCTTGTTGTCTTTTCAGGTTAGAGGTGAATCTAATAAGACTTGTATCCCAAAAATGTATTCTCTCATAAGAAACTTTACAACCCATGACTTCATCTAATCTAACGCAAGTGATAATAGAGGTGTGACTGTATGGGAGCCGGTCCGTGCTTACAGCGTCGGTCCAGAGTTTTCAGAGGCTCCGAAATTTTTTAAAAAATTCATATGAAATTTTTTTGAGGCCCTTAGTAATAATAAAAAATATTTTTATTTTCAAATTATTAATACAAATAAATAAATTAAAATATTTTTTCACATATATTTAACATCTAAATAAATGAAAAAAAGAAAAATTCATATATTTATGAAGGAAAATAGAAAAAAATATGTTGTGCGAGTAATTTTTAGAACAAAAATCTATTTTAATTAGCTATCTAACAATAATAAGGGCCCCACTTTTATTTTAATTAGCTGATCTTGTTTTTTTTTAATCACGAAAGTGATATTTGTCTTGACAATAGAAAGAAATATTTTTTTTTAACAGATTTCTCCCTCGTAATTTCTTATAAAAATGTAATGAAAAAAAAAAACAAAACAAAAACAGATGCAGAAAGAAGAAATATAAGTGTTTAAAAAAAAAATTCAATTAAAAAATTTAAAATTAAAAAAAAATTAATTCTATAATTAAAAATATATATATATACATATAAAATTAAAATTATAATAAAAATTTAAAATATAAAAAATACTTTTAAAAAATAACAGATTTTAGAAAAAAATATATATGTTTAATTGTTGTGGGCTCCACAAAAAGTGGGGCCCAAATGTTTTGTTGGAGTTGCCCAAGGGCCAGGCCTGCGTGCTTATAAATGGATTAAAGTAAGATTGTTCACATATTTTTTCTTTTGCTATTGGACGTTTGTAGAAAAAGAATTACTCTGATGTGCAATATTTGTAAATGGTGTTTTAGTTGTTCCATCCCAGATATGACTGAGCATGAGTACGTGGAATGCACCTCATCAGTTCTGCAAGCTTTGGTTATATTCAATCAACTCTATCCAGATCATATAGCAAAAGAGATCAAATGATTCATTGAAAAAGTCGTGAAATTCCTTGAAAACGAACAAATACCAGATGATTTGTGGTACATTACTTTAAACACAAATCATACGTCTAATGGTT
The DNA here is from genome assembly GCA_036630335.1 of Physaria fendleri. Lineage (NCBI taxonomy): Eukaryota > Viridiplantae > Streptophyta > Magnoliopsida > Brassicales > Brassicaceae > Physaria > Physaria fendleri. The sequence goes on along the minus strand of CM071720.1, from coordinate 6,518,723 downwards.
CAGAAGAAACATAACTTAGGGTGTATATCTCTTTCAAACCCATTATAGGTATGGAACTTGGGGGTGTATGTTTCATATACGGCACACGGTTGTTGTTATAGGCTTACCAGCAGTTAGTAAACTTATAAAAATAGCCGGACTATGCGTAAAGGTGTTCATTTTTTGCTCAATACTCAGCAAGATGATGGTGGTTGGAGTGAAAGCTATTTATCATGCCATGAAGAGGTATTTGCTAAGGTTTTAACAACCTCTGGTCATACTCTTGGTTCACCAAAATTATAGAATAAAGTGTTAGATCTTTTTTCTTAAACATCATGTATGTGTAGAGATACATATCTTCAGAAAGCAAAAGTTCGAATGTGGTGCAAACTGCTTGGGCTTTATTGGGATTGCTTCACGCTTTACAAGCGGAGATAGATCCAAGACCTCTTCACTGTACTAAGAAATTTATCATCAATTCTCACAACTGGGAAATGGAGATTTTTCCCAACATGCTATATATCAAATATATATGTATATATATCTTATTATATAAAGAAGGGTTTGAAAAACGGTAATTAACAAGATCGCGACACGTGTCAGCTAGTCTCGATCTCAATCGTTGAATTATTGTTATTTTTACATATATTTCCAAAAAGATGTAAAAGATATTAATTTCCGCAATAGATCATTTACAAATGAACTAAATTGGAAATTCACCATATTATTATATAAAAAGGTTTAAATGATCTTTTGCGAAAATTAAAGACGGTAATTTACAAGATCGCCACATGTGTCAGCTACTCTCGATCTCAATCGTTGAATTATTGTTATTTTTACATATATTTCCAAAAATATGTAAAATATGTTAATTTTTGCAATAGATCATTTACAAATTAACTAAATTGAAAATTAACCATTTTATTGTATAAAGAAGAGTTTAAATAAGAATTTTTTTCTTAAAGTTCTTCTCTCTCTAAGATTTTTTTCTCTGCATTCTCTCTTGATAAGGTTTTTTTTTTCTCTCTGATCTTCCTTGCCTCTCCGGTGGTCCGGAGCCTTCTGCCGCCGGGGAGGGCCATTCTCCTTTCAGTTTTCTTCCTAGTTTCCTCTTGTTCCAGTCTTACCTTATCTAAATAAAAGAAAGATCTCCTTCTTCAAAGCAAAAAGGAGTGTATCAAACCTAGATCTAGTCTCGTGGTCCGGAGCCTTCTGCCGCCGGGGAGGGCCATTCTCCTTTCAGTTTTCTTCCTAGTTTCCTCTTGTTCCAGTCTTACCTTATCTAAATAAAAGAAAGATCTCCTTCTTCAAAGCAAAAAGGAGTGTATCAAACCTAGATCTAGTCTCCTATTTTTGACCCCTCTTCCCGTCTTCTCCATCTTTTGCTTCTCCAAACCTGTCAATCCACATGGGAGAGTGAAATCTCTGTTTGATCTACTTATGTCCTTTTGCTGCGAACTGGAACCTCTTTTGTGTTTCTTTTATATAGATCTGAAAGCTACCTATCAATGATCTAACATCTGAACTCGGTTTGGGGAAGAGTTACTACGTGGTTCATCTGTCTTGGCTTTGTTAGCGGTATAGGGTTTTCTTTGACTATGAGTGGTGGTGGNTGCTAAAGTATTGTGGTGCCAGTGAAGTCATTGTCTAAGCATGATGACTATGCGGTTTGTAGCTTCTTTTCCTATTGAGTTTCGTTGTTTTATCTTGTATTGGACTTTAGTCTAAACTATAATGTATGTCTTTTCTGTAAGGATTTTGGCCTTTGAGCCTACTCAATAATAATATTATCGTTAAAAAAAAAAAAAAAAGATGCCATAATTGTTATGATGTTCTGTTTTTTTTATTTTTTTTACATATGTTACCTACCTTTCTACCACTTGGGTTATGCTATAAAGCATGGCATAGATTTTTATATAAAAAACAATATTTATGTTCATCAACGAGTTTACATTCAACGTACTTCTTTTGGAGCCTTAATTAACATGTGACTTGGGTGTAATTCCAAGAAATTGTCTGTATTCTAAAATAATTCACACCAACTTTTTTTAAAAATACTTTTTTTTTTTTAACGTATGTGTATGTGGATTTAAAAATACTTTTTTTTTTTTAACGTATGTGTATGTGGAATTTTCTACTTTGATGACTCGAACCCATGACCTTTCGGTCGGATGGTGCGGTGCGGTACCAGCTGACCCGCACCGTCTCGTCTTTAAAAAAAACACTTAAAGATTTGAAAGTGACTAAAGGTGTAATTTAAAAACCATAGAATTTTAACCACCTTGATCAAATTTCTTTCGAATACTTTTAAAATCATATATGCATCAAAACTCATACAAATTTATTTGCTACTTATTTGTGTACATAAACTCATACAAATATTTTAAACCGAAAATATTTGGGGCAAAATAAACGTTGTTGTCTGAAAATTAGTATAGTATACGGTCGGAGCGAAAGAGACGCGTGCATGGGGACACCCGAGACTAAATAATTTTGTGGTCTCATGCGTACGTGGTTACATATTTACCTGTGTGGTGATGGTTATCGAGATCATTATTGGTCCTATCCAATAATGATAAAATGTCCTAAAGTATCAAAATAACAAATATCAAATGCATACTCACATGTATTGTTTTGTTACATTAGCTTCAGTTCATGTACATTTTTTTTTGATGATTGGTATGATCGCATCTTATCAGCTTCAGTTCATGTACATTTTTTTTTGATGATTGGTATGATCGCATCTTATCTCTAAAATATTGGTCCGCAACGTATATAATAATTAGAATTTTTACGAGGAATGTCATTTAAGCTCATCAATCTTGTATATATTGTTATTTGGATCCAGTGTGAACAATAACATCACGAACGGATATGTTAGAAATGTGCAATTGTCCGCGAAAAAATCCAGCGTACCTCTGTATTTACATATATTTATGATTGAATCTGGATAAAACGGTCTGTTTTGATAGTTATGGACAGCCATGTACTTCACGCACTGCCCGTACTGCCATAGACGATCAAAACATGCCGTTTTACCCAGGTTCATTCGTAAATATTTGTAAACATAGGATACACTGGTCTTTTTTGCAAAGCACTGCATGCTGGATCGAATCTATCTATGACAATTTTAATAAACATCTCTGAAAATATCAATTTCATATAAAAAAATCAACTTAAATGGTAGTTTCAACAAAATTTCCTAATAATTACCTGTAGTTAATTAAAAATACAACGTATGTTTTTTTTTTTGTCGTCTTACACCCAAGAACAAGTTAATATGTCCAGCTGATAGTTAAATTGCATTTCATCCTTCTTCCTTCCTTTGCTAAGACATCAGCATCACTATTTTGACTTTTGGGAATGTATTTGAACGAATAATTTAGATGCTTCTTTTTGCACATGATGATTATGTCTTCAATGGTTGACAAACAGTGTTCTGGCTGAACTTTTCCTTGCGTTTTAAGTAGTTGAGCGCATGTGTTGTAGATTGATTTGGAGTCTCCAAGAAACACAACGTCATTATAATGAAGAGGGTATAAACTGTAAATTGTTTCTCTTAATGCAAAAGCTTCTGCTTCTGTAGCATTTTGAATATACCGCTCGCTTCCTTTTCCTTTAAGTATTTTGCAATTTTTGTGATCCTTGAGAACCCATCCAAAGCCAAAATAACTGTTGGGAGAAGTCCATGAAGCGTCAGTTAAACAGAAAAATCTGTTAGATGAACTATGGACCATGCTCGTAACCGAGGAATTTAGTTCCATAGTGCTATAAGACGCTACATGAGCATCATCCCATTCCTTGTGATCTATAATGGCTTGGTTGATGACAGCGGGAATAGGAATTTGTGTTGATCGGAAAATTAATTCATTCCTTGCTTTCCAAATTCTCCATCCTAAAAAGAAGGAAAGGTATGAAACATTTTGCTTACAAATGTGTGGAGAGTTTCAAGAAAGTCCATAATGTTGGAGATTTGATATGCGCTATGAGAGATTTAATACCAGATTTCTTGAGAGACACGGCAAGACCACAACATATGTAATGCATTTTCTTGATTTTTTTTACATAGTGGGCAACAATTATCCACTGGTATCCTCTTGGTAAGCAGATTATCAACTGTAGGAAGAGCTTCATTTGCAACTTTCCACCAAAGTGTTTCAGTTTGAGAGGAATATGATAAGACCAAATCTGTTTGCAAAATTGGACTTTCCTCGGTTGCAATGATGTACCTTGATAAGACCAAATCTGTTTGCAAAATTGGACTTTCCTCGGTTGCAATGATGTACCTGCTTCCTTTAGTTGTGATCGTGTATTGTGGATGAAATGATAACATTTTTTAACCGTGAATTTCCCTGAATGATTAAAGGACCAAATAATACGATCTGAGGTTGGCTGAAAATTGGTTTTGCATTGTAATATTAAGGGAATGTCCTCTTGAGTCACCTGACGCCGGAGACGATCACTATTCCATATATTACAAGTAGGCTCCAAAAATTGAGAGACTTTAACCGGCTTTTTTAAGTCTGGATCGTTAGGGTTGAGTGGCTTAGGAGGACGAGGAGGCTTAGTAGGAAACCAATTGTCTGTCCAAAAGTTGGTGTCTCGACCGTTACCTATCTTCTATTTGTATTGATCTTGTATGATTTTGATGCCTTCACAAAGGTTTTTCCAAGAATAACTTGGCCTTCTTCCTGTTGAAGCATTAAGAAGATGGTTCTTGGGAAAGTACTTTCCTTGAAGAGTCTTGTAGATTAATGAGCTCGTGTCTTGAAGAAGTCTACAAATTTGTTTGGCCAATAGAGTAATGTTGAATGATTTAAGATCTCTGAAACCAATACCCCCATTACGTTTTGAGCAAGTTAATGATGATCAGGGAGAATATGCAATATACTTTTTGTTTTCCTTCATTTTCCTCCAAAGAGATCTTGATTGACTTTCTAAGGAAGTGGTGAAACGATTTGGTAGAAGAAAACATGACATAGCTTATGATGGGATTGCTTGAAGTACTGATTTTATCAAAATTTCTTTACCCGCCGGTGATAGTAGTTGAGAAGTCCAGTTTTGGCTCAATTTAGAAACACACTACAGAAGATACGCAAAGCTATTTGTGTGATTCTTGGAAGAAACATCTGGCATTCCTAGGTATTTGCCAATACCCGTGGAGTCAGAGATACCTAGAATAGAACATAACTCTTCAGTATTCGCATCATTTACAGATTTTCCAAAGCAAAGACTGGATTTCTGATAATTGATGTGTTGACCCGACATCTCTGCATAAGAGTTTAATGTGTTTTTTAGATGTGTACACTCCTCTGTTGTAGCTTTGCAAAGGAGAAGAGAGTCATCTGCAAAGAGGAGATGGGTGATTGAAGGACCTGATTTCCCCGCACGAAAACCATGAATGAAACCTTTAGCCGAATCTCTGCTTAGAAGATGTTAAAGTCCTTCAGCACAAATGAGATAAAGATAAGGTGATAAGGGGTCACCTTGACGTAAACCTCTCGAAGCTTGAAAAGGAAAACTGGGAAGACCGTTTATCAAAACAGAGTAAGAGATAGAGGATAGACATTTGTTAATCCATCTACACCATTTGGAATTAAACCCAATTTTGGTCATCACAGTATTGAGATAACTCCATTCAACCTTATCAAAGGCGCGAGAAATATCCAATTTAATGGCAACATGACAAACCTTGCTCTTCCTTGTGCGTAAAGAATGTAATAACTCTGTGCCCAAGATGACATTGTCCATAATGTTCCTTCTGGGAATGAAGGCAGACTAAAATTCCGAAATGATATGACTCATCCACGATTTAAGGCGATTAGCCAGTAATTTTGTAAGGATTTTATATGCGATGTTACAAAAGCTAATAGGCCTGAAGTGGGAAACCTGAGTTGGGTTCTTGATCTTTGGAATGAGACAAATATTGGTGTTAGTGAAGCTCGGGTCAAGGTCATCCGTTTCAAGGAAGTTCATGAACGACTGTTGAAGATAGGATCCCAAGCGATTCCAATTTGATTGAAAGAAAGCAGTCGTAAACCCGTCAAGGCCAGGAGCTTTGTTGGGATTCATTTGAAAAAGAGCTTTTTTTATTTCCGTAAGAGAAATAGGCTTAGTAAAGCTTGAGTTCATGTCTGAAGAAACTTTAGATTTAAGTTGGTGTAACTTTTGAAAATTGGTTGGATTTGATGTGGAGTATATGTTACAGAAAAAGGAAGTAAATTCTCTCTCTATACTTGTATGATCAGTGAGAAAAGAGCCTGTTGAAGATTGAATCATCGTGATACGATTATTTGCTCTTTTTTGTTTGGTGCAGTTATGAAAAAATTTAGAATTTTTGTCACCTTCTTGGAGCCAAAGAACTCTGCTTTTATCTTTCCAAAATACTTCTTCTCTTTTTGCAAGATCATTAATGTCCTTTTTAAGAGCGGAAATTGTAGACCAACATGGATGATCTTGTTGTAGAAGGTGCTTTAAATTCTTCGTTTTCATCTTGAACTCAGAGGAAGGGTTCGTTTGGAATGATGTTCTCCAATTAGAGATTGCTTTACGTGCACGACATAGAATTGAAGAAAGCGTGGGATGCTGTGATGGTGATGAAATGTGCCCAAAAGTTCTGTCTAACGGATCACGATAATGATTATCATCGCTCCACCGTCGGTCATATCGAAAAAATTTACGTCCTTGAGGGGAGTCTTCAGCAAGATTAAGAATGAGAGGACAGTGATCTGAACCTAGACAATTTAAGAGTTTCGCATGAGAATTTGGAAAATGTTCCGACCAAGTACTGTTTGAATATGCTTTGTCTAAAAGGCTTCGCACAAAATGATTATGTCTCTGACCAAAACATGAAAATTTACCACCCACCATATGAATTTGATGCAATTCGTAAGATGACAGGAACTCGTTAAAGAGGTTAAAACTTGCAGGGCTTCTGAATGAACCACCTTGTTTCTCTCTAGCACAACTTATATCATTGAAATCACCAAAAAAAATAAGGAATATTATGATTAACATACTCTGCTTTTTGGATGAGAGATAACCAAAACTTCCTCCGTAAATATTTCTTAGGTGGACCATAAACATAAGTGATAGAGATTTGAACACCATAGTAATACAAAGATGCTTCCGTTATATTAAAAAACTTCCTCCGTAAATATTTCTTAGGTGGACCATAAACATAAGTGATAGAGATTTGAACACCATAGTAATACAAAGATGCTTCCGTTATATTAAGGGTAGGGTTTGAAACAAAAGTGAGATCCAACCAAGATTTCCAAAATATGGCAAGACCTTCCCTAACACCATCCGAAGGAACTAATACAGACTTATCGAAACCTAGTTTCTTACATTGCAGAAGGACTTTAGGAAAATCCTTCATAGTTTCTACTAAAAACAAAAGATCGGGTTTTTGGACCTTATTTATATTATATGGAGTTTTACGCTTATGGCTAGAGCTACCATGAGACACCGCAAAAGGAATACGATTCAGGTCGCCAGAAAAGTTGCTTGAGTCAGAACCAGGAATTTGAATTTGAATTTGAAGATTAGGGAACCTAGAAGCAGCAGCAGTCTGAGTAGAAACAGGTGTTATGGTGATAGCAGAGGTGTGAGTAACGATAGGAGGGATGACTGAAACTGGGTTAGCAGAGAGAAGCAGGACAGTGGTTGGAGAAACAGCAGGACCGTGAGTTGGAATGTTGTCTGAAGGAGTGGATGATATAGTGATCGGGTTATGGATGACTGCTTGGAGGATGTTGTTAAGAGTATCTGGGGTTAAAGGAGTGCCAATGGTTTCTCTGATCTAACTGATGTTTTGAAGACGGTACTGAAGGAGAGTTGCTTCTAATGCGGCTTCTGCTTCTTTTCTTATAGTGCGGAGATGTTGAAGGGAATGTGATGACGAATCAGACTTTTATTGGACAGGGGATGAGTTACTAGAGCTTGTAGGAGTGACAAATCCACTAGAACGATATGGTGGAGATTCTCGTTGTAACGTGGCATTATGAGGAGATAGAAGAATGAGAAGATGTACATAACCATGAAGGGGACAGATGGAATGTTCAGAGTTAAGTACATTGTAGTTGCATGGAATGAGGATATCACCTAGAGAACCAGTAGGGCCCATAGGTGGACATGCACTGGAGGCATGTATGGGATTAGCAGAATTATCTCCACGTGTCACAAACTGGGAGATGCGACTTGATGAAGGTCTGAATGTATGCAGCGGAGGAGGACGAACAAGGAAAAAAGATTGTTGATTAGAGATATTTATCACCTGATTTACTGCAATGGTAGGGACAGAGACGTTATGA
>CM071720.1:6458970-6470249 GCA_036630335.1 Physaria fendleri | reverse complement strand
GATATGGCTTCCCAAAATTAAGGTTTAGTTATGTAGACGTCTTCAGTAACTTAGATACATTAACAGTTGGGTTTAGGCTTCCAATTAGGGTATAGTTATGATGAACACTTCCATTACTTAGAGAATTTAACTTATACTTTCTTTGTAGGAAGGATTACTTGGGAACAAGTGTTTTCTTCTCGAGTCGTGGACGTGTAGTTGCCAATGTAATCGGGGACAAGTGTATGTGCTCGATTCGTGGACGTCTCGTAACCAAGCATCCATAGACAAGTTCTTGGGGACAAGTACTAGAACTCGAAGACAAGTACATGGGTCGAGTCGTGGACGTCTCGCAGCCACATATTCGGAGACAAGTTATCGGGGACAAGTTTTCGTGCCTATCCGCAGACGTGTTGAGGACAAGAAATCGAAGAAAAGTATATGGCTCGATTCGTGGACGTCTCGTAGCCACATATTCGGAGACAAGTTAGTGGGGACAAGTCCCGAGTCATGGACATGTAGTTGCCAATATAATTGGGGCAAATGTATGTGCTCAATTCGTGGATGTCTCGTAACCAAGCATCCAGAGACAAGTTCTTGGGGACAAGTACTCGCAGCCAAATATTTGGATATAAGTTTTCGGGGATAAGTTTTCGTGCCTATTCGCAGACGTCTTGAGAACTAGAACTCGAAGACAAGTACATGGGCTGGAGTCGTGGACGTCTTGAGCCAATTTCTTGAGAACTAGAACTCGAAGACAAGTACATGGGCTGGAGTCGTGGACGTCTTGAGCCAATTATTTGGAGACAGGTTCTCAGGGACAAGTTTTCGTACCTATTTGCAGATGCCTTGATAACTAGAACTCGAAGACAAGTACATGGGTCGAGTCGTGGACGTCTCGCAGCCACATATTCGGCGTACCTATTTGCAGATGCCTTGATAACTAGAACTCGAAGACAAGTACATGGGTCGAGTCGTGGACGTCTCGCAGCCACATATTCGGGGATAAGTTTTTGTGCCTATTCGCAGACGTCTTCCGAATAAGAACAAAAATACAAGTCCATGGGTTCTGGTCGTGGACGTCGCGTTGCCAAATATTTGGAGACAAGTTATCGGGAACAAGTTTTCGTGCCTATTCGCAGACGTCTTGAGAACAAGAACTCGAAGACAAGTATATAGCTCGAGTCGTGGACCTCCCGTAGCCACATATTCAAGGGACAAGTTATCGGGGACAAGTTTTTGTGCCTATTCGCAGACGTCTTCTGAACGAGATCACAAAGACAAGTCCATGGGCTCCATTCGTGGACGTCTCGCAGCCACATATTCGGGGACAAGTTATCAGGGACAAGTTTACGTGCCTATCCGCAGACGTCTTCAGAACAAAAACTCGAAGACAAGTATATAGCTCGAGTCGTGGACGTCTCGTAGCCACATATTCGGGGACAAGTTATCGGGGACAAGTTTTCGTGCCTATCGCAGACGTCTTCCGAACGAGAACACAAAGACAAGTCCTTGGGCTCGAGTCGTGGACGTCGTGTTGCCAAATATTTGGAGACAAGTTATCGGGGACAAGTTTTCGTGCTTATCCGCAGGCATCTTCAAAACAAAAAATCGAAGACAAGTATATAGCTCGAGTCGTGGACGGCTCGTAGCCACATATTCGGGGACAAGTTATCGGGGACAAGTTTTCGTGCCTATACGCAGACGTCTTCAGAACGAAAACCTAAAGACAAGTCCATGGGCTCCAGTCGTGGACATCGTGTTGTCAAATATTTGGAGACAAGTTATCAGGGACAAGTTTTCGTGCCTACTCGCAGACGTCTTGAGAACAAGAACTCGAAGACAAGTATATAGCTCGAGTCGTGGACCTCTCGTAGCCACATATTCAGGAACAAGTTATCGGAGACAAGTTTACGTGCCTATTCACAGACGTCTTCCGAATGAGAACATAAAGACAAGTCCATGGGCTCTATTCGTGGACATCACGTTGCCAAATATTTGGAGACAAGTTATCGGGGACAAGTTTTCGTGCCTATTTGCAGACGTCTTCAGAACAAGAACTCGAAGACAAGTATATGGCTTGAGTCGTGGACGTCTCATAGCTACATATTCGGGGACAAGTTATCGGGGACAAGTTTTCGTGCCTATTCGTGTACATCTTGAGAACAAATATTTAGAGACGTTTATTTCTCCCCTAGTCGTAGACGTCTCATAGACCCTACTCGTGGACAAATGCTCGGGGACGAACCTTTGTAGAACAAATAAAATGTGGATGACGATATTAAAAGCTACAGTAACCAGTCTAATTCAAAAAACCTACAGTAACACGTCATTTTCGAAAAATCTACAGTAGTTCGCCAAATTCAAAAAGCTACAGTAGTTCGCCATGCATTGTATATGGAAGATTAAAAATGGCCCTTCTTATAATTTTGATTCTATAAGTGGCACTTCTTATAATAAGCCCTCAATGGTAATGTTGTTTTGGACATGCCTACCTTGTTTGGCAAGTAATTCCGCTTGAAAATTTTGAGAACGAGGTATATCTCTAAATGAAAAAGAGTTTCGGCTTTGATGGATCATTATACAAAGATCTTCAATAATAGGAATGTTTTTGCTGGGAGAGATAGTCTCTTGGTTTACCTGAGCCGCACCTTGAGCTGATAACTTCAAAACACCATCAACAACTAGCTTGGAGTCTAGGAGGAATTCAACCTTTTGGTATTGGAGAGCTAGTAGTCTTTGGCACGCTTCATGGAGGGCAGTCGCTTCAGCGTGAGTTGGTGACTGTGTAGGTGGGAGAGAGCCGTTTCCTTGGAGGATTTGGCGGTTGTCTGTGAGTCGAGTAAGAGTCCAGCCAATTCCTATAGGTGAGGAGGTGTCCGACCATGAGGCATCAACTTTGCATTGAAATTCTGGCTGAGGGTTTAAAGGGGAATGGGAGGAGAGCACATTTGGTGCATTAGAATCATTTGGCTCTGTAAAACTTCTTGTGTTTACCCATGACATATGGTCAGAGATAGCATTGTGTAGAATTTCAGGGATGGGGGTTCGGTATCCTTTGAAAATTTGATGATTTTGGGCTTTCCAAATGTGCCACCCCACAAAAATACTGAGGGGAGTTTCTCTCTTTGTAGATTTGCCCCATAAGTGCTCTACGAAATCCAGCGTGGTAAGATGACGTGTGGTGAACGTATTAGGTAAAATTTTTCTCTCTTTGTAGATTTGCCCCATAAGTGCTCTACGAAATCCAGCGTGGTAAGATGACGTGTGGTGAACGTATTAGGTAAAATTAGAGTCCAGATTTCCTTAGAAACCCGTCAGCAAACCAGCAGATGGAATAAGCTTTCATCATTCTCATGGCATAGAACAGAGGATGGGTTAACTGGTACTCTTTTGCCTAGTAGATTGATCATCGTTGGGAGTCCATCATGAAGGACTTTCCACCAGAAGATATTTAGTTTAGGCCGTATAGATAGGGACCAAAGGCATTTACATAACTTGTCCCTTAGGCTGGATGAAGAGCAGGAAGGCGGGTTGTACTGATTAGGTGGATTGTTGAGTTGCCTATATCATGACTTGACTGAATAGCTTCCATTGGGGGAGTGAGGCCATATATATCTGTCATAGGGTGTTTGTTGAAGCGGTTTTGTTTGCAGGATGAGAGGGATGTCTTGGGGGTAGATGAAATGGCGCAATTTTGAAATATCCCATAATCTAGAGGAGGGAAGCATAAGATGAGCTGGATGTTTTACGCTAGAGGTTTGGATTGAGGGTGCAGGGTTAGGAGGTCGTGGAGGATACACTGGCAGCAAATTGTCAATCTACACTTGGAGGATACACTGGCAGCAAATTGTCAATCTACACTTGTGTAGATGTTCCAGGACCTATACTTACCCGAATATGTTGTTTGATTAATTCTATGGCAGAGGTAATACTCTTCCAAACATAGCTGGAAGTTCTTGTAGGAGAAGCCTGAAACAAGCTATGACTTTTGAAATATTTAGCTTTTAGGACTTGGGAGAGTAGGACAGTTGGTTTAGTGATGATCCTCCACACCTGCTTAGCTAGAAGAGCCCGATTGAAAAGCTGCAGGTTTCTAAAACCTAAACCACCAAGATGTTTAGGCAGAGTAATTTTATCCCATTTGATCCAAGGAAGACCTTTCTCTTTGCCTTTATTTTGCCACCAGAATCGTCTAATCTCTTGTTCTATCTTTTGCAGAATTCCAGATGGTATTTGAAAGCAGGACATGGAATATGTAGGTATTGCTTGAATGACAGCCTTTATTAGCGTTTCCTTTCCTGCTTGGTTGAGCATCTTATTTGACCAGGAGCGGAGTTTTCTCTGGATACACTCAAGTAGGTATGAGAAGCTTTGGTTCGTGGTGCGTCCTTGGAAATCTGGGAACCCCAGATAGAGTCCTATGCCTCCTACTTTGGGAATCTCCATGAGGTTGATGATTGAATCTCTTATGTCTCTTTGGGGAATATGGCCAAAAGTTATTGCAGATTTAGAAAATTTTACTGCCTGACCTGACAAGCTAGAGTAAGTGTGAAGAATGGTCTTGAGATTTTGAGCTTCAGCTAATGTCGCTTGACAGAAAATAAGCGAGTCATCTGCAAATAGAATGTGTGAGATTGGCGGGGCAGAGACTGCTGCTTTATAGCCCGTTAAAGCAGATTGCTCTTCAGCTTTCTTCAGAAGAAAAGAGAGTCCTTCCGTGCACAAAAGGTATAAGTATGGAGAAAGCGGGTCTCCCTGTCTTATGCCACAATTGGGGGTTATTGTGGTACCTTGTTTTCCATTTTTCAATATAGAGTATGTAGCTGGGTACCTTGTTTTCCATTTTTCAATATAGAGTATGTAGCTGTGGAGACACAAGACATAACTCTCTCTCCATCCAAAATCTCATGAATCCCAGTTGCTGCATCAGAAGCTCAAGGTATTTCCATTTAACTTTGTCAAAGGCTTTAGTTATATTCAATTTTATGGCCATAAATGGTTTTTTCTATCTACGGATTCTAAGAGAATGGAGCAACTCATGAGCAATGAGGATGTTATCAGTTATACTCCTACCTGGGAGGAAAGCTGCCTAGCTTGGTGAAATAATAGAATGAAGGCAGTTTTTGAGCATATTAGCCATTACCTTGGCAATGATTCTATATAAAACATTACAAAGGCTAATAGGTCTGAAACTGTTGGGTTGTGTTGGAGGCTGTACCTTGGGAATCAGACAAATATGAGTGTGATTGAGGTTAGGGTCCAAATGACCTGATTCCCAAAATTGCTTGATGTAAGAGGTAACCGATTCTCCAACTAGATCCCAGTGTTGCTGATAAAAACCAGGAGTAAAGCCATCAGGCCCGGGGGCTTTGTGCGGATTCATTGCAAAAACAGCTTGTCTAACCTCATCCGGGTGAATAGCAGAACAAAGGAGGTCATTTGATGCATCAGATACTTTTGATGGCATAGTGCTGATTAACTGGTTCAAGGTGTCAGGTACCTGATCGTGAAAGATAGGAGAGAAATGTTCCTCAATTACAGATTTTATACTGCTTAGGTCCTGGAAGTAGTGTCCATTACTGTCTTGGATTGCAAGGATTCGATTTTGTGACCGCCTCTGTTTGGTTTTTGCATGAAAAAACTTTGTGTTTTTATCACTTAACCTCATCCATAGGGCACGACTCTTATTTCTCCAATATTCTTCCTCTTTTGCTGTGAAGTCTACAAGCAGAGATTTTAGGATTTGAATTCTGTGCAGGTTTTGTGGAAAAGAGAGTGTTCTTTATTTAACTCCTTAGTTAAGACCTCTATCCATTTAGCATTGTTTGGAGTATTTTTCTGCTACCATTTTAGGATGTTTTGCTGCAGTTTGTGGAGCTGAGATGGGAGTTGAGCTTCAGGGTCGTGTTGAGAAATTGTGTTCCAAGACTGGGAAAGATACTCCTTGAAACTCAGATTTTTTGATAGCCAAGATGGAAATATTAATTGTTTAGGACCCCTGAAAGATGGTGAGTCTGTATAGAGCAGAACTGGTCTATGATCAGATCCTAACCAATCAAGATTCCTAACTAAGGCGGTGGGATAAATGGTCATCCATTCTTCATTAGCAAAAGCTCTATCAATGGTTGTTTGGACTTGATGATCATGTCTCACTCGTGCCATGTAAATTTTGGGCCCATTGTTTTAACTTAGTGGAGTGCCAAAGAGGATATCATGCTTTTGAAAACTTTGCAATTTGCCTCAGACTTTGGAGGGCCGCCTCGTTTGTCATTTGGTGATAAGAGATCATTAAAGTCGCCTAAAAAAAGACAAGGCTGACTGAATATGGGATCTGTGCTTGATTAGAGTATTAAATGTCGCCATAATTCTCTCATTGTCCTATGTTGTGGGGGACCATAAATGTAAGCAAGAATAAATTAAGGACAAGAAAAATACAAAATAGATACTTTCATTAATGTTAAACCATAAATGTAAGCAAGAATAAATTAAGGACAAGAAAAATACAAAATAGATACTTTCATTAATGTTAAATTCAGAGCTGGGGGGATTACAAAAGAGATTTCCAAGGAAGATTTCCAAAAGATACTAGCCCCACCACTAATTCCTATAGCTGGGATAACAAAATATTTATCAAAAGAAAGGAGACTAGCCAGATTTGCAACGTACTCGTCAGGGTTCTTAGTCTCTACCAAAAGTAAGATATCCGAATTATTCGACATAGATGCCTAAGATAAGGAACTGTCAGAGGGCTCCGGAGACCTTGACAGTTTCAATGCATAATGATCATTTCTGGCTTGGTGGCTTTGGGGCAGTCACCGCACCCGTTTCATCAACTGGAGTAAGAGACAGTGTGAGGTAGTCATGGCGGGCTTTAACCATACGGTTTGTGGAACTGGAGGATGCTTCTGGGATTTTACGCTTCTTAACTGGGAGCATAACTATATCAGAATCTGGCTCCATGGGAGTAGTCTGCTGTTGCAAAGGAGTAACATGTGCTGAGCTTTGAGAGGAATCTGTCTGCTGGTCTGCTGTTGCAAAGGAGTAACATGTGCTGAGCTTTGAGAGGAATCTGGCATGCTGCTTGATGAGTGAGACTGCTGGGATGTAGGAGAGTTTGCTGGAGAGAGGCTTCTTGGAGGTATTCTGATAGGTGGAAGAGAGGGAAAGGGGGCACTGATCAGAGCAGCTTCCTCTAGAGGAGGGATAGAGAAACCTTGAACAACTGGGAAGTCGTCAACAGAGAGAATTGGATCATCTTGTTGGGATGGGGATGGGGCTTGCATCAGAAAGGAAGGTCCAGAGGGGTCTCTTCCAGGAGAGGCTGGGTTGTTCAGTATGATATGGAAGGGAAGGAGACATGGGAGTCCACAGAAGTATCCATGGAGCTTTCGTGCCTGGCACGGGTAGGAGAGGGGTCATGTGGTGGAAAAATAGGGTTAGGGTTTTGAGTGCCACGTGGAGACATTCAGGGCCTTGGAGCAGCGGGTCTGGATGGAGGTGACATCGGGGTGGGGAGAAGCCCTGGAAGATTCTGGATCTGAGGAGAGTCTTCTCGAGGGGTGGGGAGAAGCCCTGGAAGATTCTGGATCTGAGGAGAGTCTTCTCGAAGAAAACTAGAAACCGAAGGAGAAAGCGGCTAGGGACAGATAACCCCCGGTGGATTGGAGCCTTTGGGAGCAAGGTTATTCAGACGAGCATGCATGATAGCTTCATTACTCATAGCACCTTAAAGAATATTATGAAGGATCGAACCACAAAAAGTACAGAACTTTCGAATCCGTTCATAAACAAATTGAAGCAGCACAAGTTCGGGTAACCTGGAAAGTAGAAGCGCTTTGCAAACTTGAGGGGGTCATGGATATTCTTTTTAATCCTTACCAGACATTCAGTGGAGGTACTCCATGGGTGTTGTATCATTCTAGCAACATCAGCCTAGCCAAGCCTATTTCTGATGTCCATTAGGTCCATGGGTGTTGTATCATTCTAGCAACATCAGCCTAGCCAAGCCTATTTCTGATGTCCATTAGGGTTTTGCGATTGCGAAAACCTTGAGGGATGTTCAGCACCCGCACCCAAACCATGTATTCTTGGAGAAAATTAGGAGTACCGCGAATTGACCACAGATCTATAGTGATCATCCAGCCAAGATAATCCCAGGGTTCATTATCAAGCACTTCCTGGAGCTTAACTTCATTTGGGAAAGTGATGAGAATCGTTCCATCCTCCTGGATCTGTGCATCGCTTTTGTCATTCAGTTTCCAGAATGGACTTGTCTTTGTGTTCTCGTTCGGAAGACGTCTGCGAGTAGGCACGAAAACTTGTCCCCAATAACTTGTCCCCGAATATGTGGCTACGAGACGTCCACGAATCGAGCTTATATACTTGTCTTCGAGTTCTTGTTCTAAAGACGTATGCGAATAGGCACGAAAACTTATCCCCGATAACTTGTCTCCCAATATTTGGCAATACAACATACACGACCGGAGCCCATGGACTTGTCTTTGTGTTCTCATTCGGAAGACGTCTGCGAATAGACACGAAAACTTGTCCCCGAGAACTTTTCCCCGAATATGTTGCTACGAGACGTCCACGAGTCGAGCTATATACTTGTCTTCGAGTTCTTGTTCTGTAGACGTCTGCGGATAGGCACGAAAACTTGTCCCCGATAACTTGTGTAGACGTCTGCGGATAGGCACGAAAACTTGTCCCCGATAACTTGTCTCCCAATATTTGGCAATGAGACGTCCACGACCGGAGCCCATGGACTTGTCTTTGTGTTCTCTTTCGGAAGACGTCTGTGAAAAGGCACGAAAACTTGTTCCCGAATATGTGGCTACGACGTCCACGACTCGAGACATATACTTGTCTTCGAGTTCTTTTTCCGAATTCGTCTGCGAATAGGCACGAAAAATTGTCTCCGATAACTTGTCTGCAAATATTTGGCAACACAACGTCCACGACTGGAGCCCATGGACTTGTCTTTGTGTTCTCGTTCGGAAGACATCGGCGAATAGGCACGGAAACTAGTCCCCGGGAATTTGTCCCCGAATATGTTGCTACGAGACGTCCACGAGTCGAGTTATATACTTGTCTTCGATTTCTTATTATGTAGACGTCTGCGGATAGGCACGAAAACTTGTCCCCGATAACTTGTCTCCCAATATTTGGCAACGCGACGTCCACGACTGGAGCCCATGGACTTGTCTTTGTGTTCTCTTTCGGAACTTGTCCCCGATATGTGCCTACAAAACGTCCACGACACAAGCACATGTTTTTTTCTCGAGTTCTTGTCCTCAAGACATCTGCGAATATGGACGAAAACTTGTCCCGAGAACTTATCTGCGGATATGTGCCTAAAACTTGTCCCGAGAACTTATCTGCGGATATGTGCCTACGAGACGTCCACAACTGAAGCACATGTATTTGTCCTCGAGTTCTTGTCCTCATGACGTCTGCGAATAAGGATGAAAGCTTGTCCCCGAGAACTTGTCCCCAAATATTTGACTATGAGTACTTGTTCCCAAAACCTGTCCCCGAATACTTGGCTACTAGACGTCCACGACTCGAGCATATGTAATTGTCTTCGAGTTCTTGTTCTCAAGACGCCCGCGAATACATACGAGAAAATTTCTCCCAGAACATTCCCGCGAATATTTGGCATCTACACGTCCATGACTCAGGAAGAAATTCTTATCCTCGATTTCTTGTTCTCAAGACATCCACAGATATGTATAAATGCTTGTCCCCAAATATTAGGCAAGGAGACGTCCACGACTCAAGCCTATGTATTAGTCTTCGAATTTTTGTTTTCAAGATGTCTTCGAATAGGCACAAAAATTTTTCCCCGAATATGTGGCTACGTGACGTCCACGACTAGGGCACATGTGCTTGTCCTCGAGTTTTTATTCTCAAGACGTCTGCGAATATGGACGAAAAGTTGTCCCTGATAACAGGTTAACTAAACCCTAAACATGGAAGCCTAAACCCAACTGTTAAATGGTCTAACTAATGGACGTCATTTCCATAACTATACCCTAAACCTGGAAACCTAAACCCAACTGTTAAAGTATATAAGTTACTGAAGACGTAAACAATGTTCAAATGATATTGAAAACTAATCCCTAATATGAGATCCCTAAACCCACAGGTAGAGTATTAAATGTTGTTCAAATTAAACTAAACACTAAACCCTAAGTTGGGAAGTCTTACCCCATTGAGTACAAGACGTCCACTGCTCAATGATAGGTACTTGTCCTTAAGTTTTTGTACTTCATCAACTTATTCAACACACAAAAGAGAAGAGTGATACCGGAGCTGGGAGAGAATAAAAACCAAATACAACTTAGTCCTTATCAACTTAAAACCATAAAAATATATATAAAAATCAAAAATTTCATCATACACGCAAGAAAAAAATACACAACAACCATTCTCTTGATATCATAACCAAAATTGAAGAAACAATGTTCTTAGAACACGAATCTATATAATAACCAACACAAACAATGTTAACAAAGGATTATTCAGAAGAAAGAAAAAAGATTTAGTGAATTTTTTTAGAGGCATAATCAATTCAAGAGTAACACAAGCAAGCAAAAATTAATTAAATTTTTTTAGAGGCATAATCAATTCAAGAGTAACACAAGCAAGCAAAAATTAATTATCTTAGATCAAATCAAACCCAAAGATTGAGATTGTACCCACAGTTAAGTAATCTCCACGACAAAGTAATCTCCAAAAATGATTCAAAGAAGACAACATTAGGTTCCATAGTTACCAGATCAATTTAGAGAGACATGAATCACAAGTAAGGTTCTTTGGCATCACAAGTAGGGTTATTTGGCATCCGTCGTCTTCTTCGATTTGTCTTCAGCCGCTTGCATCTTTGATAAACAAGGTTTTGTCTTCTGTCGATATTTCCACATAAGTAAAACTAAAATCAGAAGTTGAGAACCAAGAAATAAAAATATTATAAGGAAGATGCCTCTTTTATCATTGCAAGAGGAATCGAAGTTGATGAAAACGTAACACAAGGAGCTTTAGATCTGGATCTTAAGAAATGGAAAGAAAAATATCTTTTTTTAAGATCCGAGACTGAGAATAAAATAAAGCAACTCCCAAAAAAATATAAAAACAATAAAAAGAGGATTGTGGGTCTGTACAAGAACTGTTGCAAGTTGAATTATAAAAATCCTATCTTTCTTATGGAAATTGAGAGTGAAATACCTGCCGAGAACAGAGGAAAGGGTACGGAGATGATAATTTTTGGGTTCCTCATCGACGGAAACGACACCGTT
>CM071720.1:6402997-6415585 GCA_036630335.1 Physaria fendleri | reverse complement strand
TTTTCATCTTCTAAGCAAGTTTTGTAGGAAAATCGAACTTTTTCCAATTCTTTAAATTTGTTGCATAATTTTCCTTTTCTTCATATTTACTTCACATTTACTTCACAACTAATACATTTTTGTTTGTTTGGAAATTGGTAAAAGTTCTCTCCCTGATTTTCCGTTTTATCTCTCAAACTTTCTACATAATCCTAATTCTGACAACTTCTCACTACAGAGGCTCTCATAGCTCTGGTCACCAGCTAACCTTGTCATTTACTTACCGGATCGTGAGATATCAACCCAAAACTCTCAACTTACAGGTTCTCACGGCATTGAAGACGATGAATGGTGAGGGAGACTCATGCATGTCATGCCATTTACTTCCTAACCTGGAATTTTAAACTCGTATCAATTAAATTATGAACCAAAAATAAATTGTATTATATGTTTAGATAATACATTCTCATCAATTAATAACAATTATACTCTCAAGCAAGTATTATTTGCTTTAATGTTTCTTTATTTCCATTTTTGTAGAATATGTACTACAATACGACGATAAAGAAATTTTTATCTAGTTGATTTAAAGTAAAACAAATGTTTGAAAGTTTCTCATTCTTGTGAATTAACAATTTAGAAACTCTTCTAAATTAACATTATTACTAAAATATTTAAATATTTTGTTTCTTAAATTTTTAATAGAAAATCAATTCTTAATCAATTAGAATTAGGAAATAATAATTCGACGGTTGAGATCGAGATTAATAAACACGTGTCAAAATCTTGTATTTTATCATGTTTAAAACCCTTCTTTATATAATAAGACAAATTTTTGAAAATTTTCCATTCTTGTAAATTAACAATTTAGAAACTCTTCTAAATTAATATTATTATTAAAATATTCAAATATTTTGTTCCTGAAATTTTTAATAAAAAATCAATTCTTAATCAATTAGAACTAGGAAAAAATAATTTAACGTTTGAGATCGAGAGTAACAGATACGTGTCAAAATCATGTATTTTATCATGTTTCCAACCATTCTTTATATAATAAGACAAATTTTGGAAAATTTTCCATTCTTGTAAATTAACAATTTAGGAACTCTTCTAAATTAACATTATTATTAAAATATTTAAATATTTTGTTTTTAAAATTTTTAATAGAAAATCAATTCTTAATCAACTAGAATTAGGAAATAATAATTCAACGGTTGAGATCGAGAGTAACAAATACGTGTCAAATCTTTCTTTATATAATAACAAGTATTTACATCACCTTGAACGTCTGGTGAAAGACTTCAAGAATTACAAATACAAATTACTTTAGCAGGAGGAATCATATTGAATAACAATTTGACTAAGGTACCAAAGTTTTTGTTAAGCATATAGTTTGATTTAATTGTTTTCATCCGGTTTGCTAAACCAGGTTATTTGTTAAGTTAGAGTTTTACCTCTTTACCAGATCGATATAAACTCTGCAATTGACATGGGATAGACTAAGATTGTTTTCACGATTCATTAATGTCTTCTTCAGTTTTTATTCAATCAAATATTAGTAGTAAATCATTTTTTCTTTGCAGTGTTTGCTTGTGAAGTCTTGGCAGAGTGGGAGATGGAGCTTTCCTAGTGGAAAGCTAAACAGTGGTGAATCATTCAGAAGATGTGCTCAACGTGAGATAAGATTTGGTAGTTAAATTTAAGGAAAAAGAGTTAAAGGTAGCTCCTTTGTTAAGTGAAATTTGTGTCTTGTCTTGTATGTTTTCATGTGTGTTGTTGTCCAGGAAATCTTGCCTGTGTAATTATGTATCATGTCTATAATAATAAATGATAATGAATACTTTATTGTTCATGTTTAAATAATATTAGTATAGACGTTATTGTTAAACTTTATTGTTCATGTTTAAATAATATTAGTATAGACGTTATTGTTAATAAAAAAATTTCTCATGATTTTTTGTGATTTAGAAGTTTTCATTGGATTCGGTTCCGAAATGGTTACATGTTACAAGCTTTATGTTGCAGAGATTAGTTTTTACATTGTCAAGAAAAGTATTAGAATAAGTATATAATTGTACAAAAAATACACATATTTATAGAAAATAACATAAGAATTGATGAAAAATATATGAGTAACCAAAATACTTGAAAAATAGATGAATAACTAATCATGCTCATCATGCTCATCAGGCTCATCATGCTCAACAGGTTCAGCATGCTAACGCGAATCAAACTCGGACAGAATCCGACAATCAAATCCTTTATATAGGCAGACAGAGCTTCGCTCTTGGATTTGGAGAGATGGTTGAGGTTTTACAAAGATCTAGAAGTGTCATTATGCAACACTGGTATTACGCTCGATATGTTCAGAGGAAGGCTATATATGCAGCACATGCTGGAGCTTTTGATCACATCGATGACTGGATGGAGATCGTCAATGATCCAGCAGGTTTTCAACCTATAGAATTCGTCGAATGATCTTTGGTGAGTAAGAGCTTAATCATATACCTTCAAGTTGAGTTGCCAAAGATTGAAAGTTTTTTTTTTATGGTCAAACAGATTGGAAGATTTTGTTACCAAACTTAGAAACAGAATAACCACAAATAAACAAATAAGACAAAAGTGAGTTTAAGATTGAAGTGATTGATGCATTTATCTGTGTGTGAAAGGTCTCAACTTAATTACATATTTACTCTTTCTAATTGCCAAAAAAAAAAAAAAAAAAAAAAAAAAAAATGTGATTTGTGATTAGCTTTTAAACATCATAAAAATTTAGACATATTAAATCTAAAAATATTTTGAATGATTTGTGATTAGCTTTTAAACATCATAAAAATTTAGACATATTAAATCTAAAAATATTTTGAAGATAAAAAATGACAATTTTGAATATTTCTATTATTTTAAAATATTAATTTTCTATTTTTAAAAAATTTTTAATATTAAGATTAATATATTTGGAAATTAAAAAACAACGGTTAGATTTAACTAAATTGACACGTGTCAAAATCTCATAATTTATCCACTTGATATGTGTCGAACTCACGTTAAACACGTTCTCTTTTATATAATAAGATTTTTTTTTTTTTGAAAATTTTCCTTAATAATTTAAAACGTTAAACACGTTCTCTTTTATATAATAAGATTTTTTTTTTTTTGAAAATTTTCCTTAATAATTTAAAAACTCGTACTGTAACACAAGTCAAACTAGACAGCTAAAATGTCAAAATTTTATTATTAAGTAAATTTTGATTTTCTGATTAAAAATGATTCTCTACATTTTTTATGGTTTTCTTAAAAAAAAGTAATTATTATTATTAAATAAATGTCAAATTTATTATTAAATAAATGTTAAATTTTATTATTAAAATTATTATTAAATAAATGTCAAATTTATTATTAAATAAATGTTAAATTTTATTATTAAAAGTTTTAAATTGAATTCATATTTAAGATTTATCTCAAATAGTTAAGAATATCTCAACTATTTGACAAAATATATGTAAGATTTAAAATACTAGTTGAGTTTACTTGCCTTAAAATCGTTCAAACATTCCAAAAAGAAAAAAAAAATTCCAATTTCGTCCCTTCTCTTGATTCATCAATGCCAGAACCAAAGCTGAAAACTTTATCGCTATGGGATTAGATAATTCATTAGGTTAAAAAAAAAAAAAAAAAATCCCCTTTTGGGGGCTTTGTATTTACTGATTATCAATTACCATATTCGAATTGCTGCGCTGTCGCTCAATTACCATATTCGAATTGCTGCGCTGTCGCCAGCAAAAATTTGTGTTTTTATTGCCAAATCGTAACGGACGTGTGCAAATTTACGATATTTGAATCCGAGCAAATTACTCTCTCCAATGGCGGATCATCAAGAAGACGAAGATTTGAAATTGGCTCTTAAGATGAGTATGCAAGACAATCCTCCGGAGCCAAAACGGAGCAAACCCATTGAAGAAGCTGGATCCGGATCTCAATCTGGTGATTCCTCTGCCGAGGCAAAGTCTCGGCGGTTGCAGCGAGAGCTTATGGCTGCTGCTGCTGAGAAAAGAATGGTTGTGTTTCCTAAGAGCCCTACTCCGGTTCAGCCTACTAAAACTCGGGCTTTGCCATTAACGGTTGTTGCTGATAAGGATGATAAAGCTGCGAAGGAGTTAGGATCTTCCTTCGGGAAGGAGTTATCGTTGGAAGAGTCTGATCAGTTGTTTGGAATGGTGTTTGGGAATGATGTTTCAAAAAGTGTACTTGCACAATGGACTAACCAGGGCATCAGGTATGGATTTTTTCTTCTTCTTTTTTTGGTATTGTGATGTTGAGTTTGCTTTGTTTATGGTTAGATTGCATTTTAACAATGTCTTAGTGTGTATCCATATAGTAGCAAGGGTTTTAGGAGTTGATCTTGTGTGGTTTCTAGAGTTTGAGAAGCATATCTCTTCGATTAGGAGAGAATCTATGGTGTTGGGTCTGCCATTTTATTCAAATTGATATTAGTTGAAAATTAAGAACAAAAGATTTGTCATTGTCAGATGTAGTAATATGGTTAATGAGTTGTTGGTGCAGAGAGGAGTTGGATATGTACCAAGTCCTTAAAACCCCTCTGGTTAGTAGTTAATACAGAAGCTAGATTAAGAGTGAGGGGATACCATGAATGGCTTTCAAAGCATTACTTTTAGTTTATTAACTAAAGTGGGATTCTTCTCAAATCAGATGGCATTTTAAGAGTGAAGGCATTAGTTTTATTGTTTGTTATCTGATATTGGATTTTTCTCAACACAAAAGCTAGACTATGAACGAAGGTAATATGGCCTTTTAAGGCATTAGTTTTATTGTTTGTTATCCGATATTGGATTTTTCTCAACACAAAAGCTAGACTAAGAATGAAGGTAATATGGCCTTTCGAGGCATTAGTTGTATTATTTGCTATGCGATATAGGATTCTTCTCAAAACAAAAGGTATTAAGAGTGAGGGACTGAGGGTATCCAATGGCCCTTTAAGGCATTTGTTTTGTTATTGTGCTATGCGAAGTGTGATTCTTGTTAGTACCAACTTCTTTATTGATATCTCTCTCTTTAGGCACTGACTTATACAAGGTGTCAATAGTCATCCGGCTTGCAATCTCTTTGGGCTCTTCCCATTGGGCGTTGTCTAAATCAAGCCTTCTCTATTTTGCTCTTCTATATCCCCTTGTTGCATTTAGGGGATCAGTTAATTTCTTGTAAGTTAGTACAATTGATAGGTTAGATAATTTTCTCTAGATGTTCTTCGTGAAGTTAGCGAAGCTGCATGTGACTAGGAATGCAAATTATTCCCAACAAGAGATGAACCCTCTTGTCCCTCGAGAGCAATCTGATTATTACCCTCTCATCCTCATGGGTAGAAGAACAATAATAACCCTAATTCTTTCACATTATTTCTAGATACTAAATCAGTCATATCCAATTGAATTTTGGTGACCATAACTGTGAACACACTTTAAGTGCATGAGTACAATGCTTGTGATTGTATATTTTCATCTCTCATTCCAGAATTGTACACTCTCCCAAAATGTTAGGTTATTCCAGACTTTGTTTTTCTCCTAGTTTGTTCGTATGAGATATGCAGTAGTTTGAACTTATATCTGTAATGAAATTAGGTTCCTCACTGAATTTTAAGAGATGAAAATTTCCATGTGAATTCTAGATACTCAGTAATCGCTCCAAAATATGTAAATCAAATATCTATGTGTTGCCTTTTCTGTAATTTAATTGTTTCATAGTTAATGTTGCATTGACCGCAATTTTTAACTTATGTTTTTTGACTACATATTTATAGGTTTAGCCCTGATCCTGAAACTACTATAGGCTTAGTGCAGCATGAAGGTGGCCCCTGCGGTGTTTTAGCAGCACTACAAGTAATTCTCTTTGTTTCTTCTTGTTCTGATATATTATCTGGGTTAAATGTGGTTGATAGTTGTGTGGAGCATGTGGATATTCTTATAGTTGATGCTGATTGTTCCATTTTCTGTGTAGGCATTTGTTCTTAAATACCTTATTTACTTTCCGGATGACAAAAGTAAAGCTTCCCCAAGTATGGGTGGCTGGACATTATCTAACTCCTTCGCTTCTGTAACAGAAGAAGCAAAAACAAGGTGATTTTTCTCAGAAAATTAGTTAGACTATGTTTCACGTCCAAAATTTCTGTTATCATTCTTCGTACTCAGCATCTTTCATTGTATTTCCCTGAATATACAGGGCCCTTGTGAGAAGCATGTGTGAGATTCTATTTATGTGTGGAAACAACAATCGCGCTGTAATTGCGAGTTTCACTAATTATGAGGATTCGAGTACTAATCAGAAAGCTGAGGTTAGTCAAACTTGAGTAGTTCTTCATATTTGGTGCAAGATTTGGTTCTGCTTCACTATTTATGTTGAGTCCCTATTAGATTACTTCAAATTTACTGATTCACAGGGAATGGCTGGTGGGCTCCCCATTGAGTCTGCTTCAGATTTACAGAAGATCTTAAGGTTTGAGGCATTCACAACTAAATCCAGTGCCCTAAATAAGCTAGAAGGCACAATAACTGCATTCCAAACTCGCATGGGCGCTTTGCTGTTCCTAATTTCTGCTTTACTTTCCCGTGGACTGGTATTGACACAGCCTTGATCCTTATTACCCTTTTGTTTATAAATATGTGTTCAACGATGCATACATGAATAATTGATTAAAGGATCGAATTGGCGATTCCATGTCACAATAGGGTACAGTTTTTCAATTGCATTTGAAGTCTTTGATTTGGTCATATGGTCCGTACTTTGAGGTTTTGGCTATAAAATATAGAAAAAAAAGGAAAAAATCTGAGTTGATAGGGAAAGCTAATTCAACTGTGTGTCTAACAAATGGAAGAATGAAACAGTTTATAAACAATACGACATCAGTATTTTAGTCATGGAATACAAGTAGAAAATGTTCATGATGTTTAGGTTGTTGAGTGATTGGAGACTGGTTTGTGTTCTTGAGAGCCTTGGAAGAGTCAAAAAAGGCAAGATATCGATTTCTGATGATCTTAATAGAAGTAGAATATCAATTTGCAGACTTAATCATAATGGTAGATTTTGCATATAGATTATTTATTTCAATTATCTAGGTCAGCTCCAACGATCCTGTTTGTCTCTGATGAGTCTATTACTACCTAAATAGTGATAATTGAATTGCCTAAATGAACAATTTTTTCATGAACAGGATTCTGTTCAAGCTGACAGGGATGATCCAAACCTTCCCCTAGTAACTGCACCATTTGGACATGCCTCCCAGGTAATAAACACATTGATTACATAACAGTATCCAGACGGACATATTTTGCTCCTTGCTGATTTTTGTCTATACATATTTGATTAGGAAATTGTAAACCTGCTGTTGTGTGGAGAAGCGGTTCCTAATGTGTTTGATGGAAGGATGGATCTTGGGGGTGGCATGTTCCTAAAAGGAATATCTAAGAATGTGGAGGTGGGCTTTCTCACGTTGCTCGAGTCTCTCAATTTCTGTAAAGTCGGTCAGAATCTCAAATGTCCCAAATGGCCAATATGGGTAATTGGAAGCGAGTCACATTACACCGTCTTGTTTGCACTTGACCCATCTGTCCAAGAGGAAAACGAACTTGAGCTTAGAGAGTCTCAGATAAGAAGAGCTTTCGATGCAAGAGACGAAAGCGGAGGAGGAGGCTTCATCAGCGTGGAGGCCTTTCACCAAGTTGTTAAAGAAACAAACATCAGACTCCCAACTGAGAAGCTCAATGATATATGTAGCACGGGTTTCATTGTGTGGAGCGAGTTATGGCAAGTGATCTTGGAACTAGACCGAAATTTGGGTGGGGTAAAGGATTCAACAGGAATGATGGGAAAGAAAGTGTTTGATATATATCATTTCAATGGAATCGCCAAGTCTGATATAAACGGTGGTGGTCAAGAAATGGCTGTGGACGGTGGATCAGTTCCAATGCAAAGGCCGCGCCTGACAAAACTAAACGTCTCAGTTCCTCCTAAATGGACAGCAGAGGAATATATGTCATGTGCAATGCCAAGCAGCTCTGAGAAAGACTCGGAAGTGAATCAGCCTAAACCGGTTCAGCATGCACCATTGGTGGATTGTATCAGAACTCGGTGGTCACGCGCCACCTGTAGCTGGCTTGGAGATCCTCCGAGTATAGTTTGAAGAATGTTGTATTATGAGACTGCTTCGGCCTAATATCCGGCCTCTTGTGATCTCGAATCAGAAAAACAAAAACCAGGGAATCGCTGATTTGATTTAGCGGTTTTGACGCATCTGAACTTTTCTTTGCGTTGTCCCTTTTTTACATTGTTGTGTATTGATGTAGACATTGTTTGAGACAATAATTTTTTTTTTAACTTTTAAATAAGAGAAACTGACAAAGTTGCGAAGAACAAAACCGAACTATGGATTACCATAAAGAGGGATCTAAACTATATGGCTTAAGACAAACATAGCCATGCCAAGATAAGAGAAATTGTGTGCTTCACTTGTGAGCTGGACAGATGCAGTTGTTGGGTCCTACCTCTGATGCAAGACATGGAGGCTTAGTAGTACCATCTTTGTACCAGACCGATCTGTGTTTGATAAGATCTTTCAGGAAATTATCGAGCTTCTCTATTGTAACACTTGGCATAACCACCACATGAGCTATGTCACCTTGGCAAGCGAGCTGCCACCTTCTAACAAATTCTTCATCTTTGGGCCGCTCAAAAACCACAGTGCTGCTAAGCTCATTTAGCATGGCGCTGATCCCAGCTTCAAGGAGTCGATCTTTCAGGTAATGAGCATTTCTCAGGCATTTCTGAACTTCTTTCTGGAATCCTTTGTACCCTTTTCTGTTTAGCGTGTACCAGAGGAACAAAGGAGCATGCCCATTCCGGCTTCCCATGATTGTTGCATCTCTCGAGGCAAGGTACTCAACGTTATTGGAGAGGACTTTTATGTGTTTCATTCTTGTTATCTGAACACCACAAGGCATTGGACATCCGACAAATTTGTGGCCGTTAATCGAAAAATGCTGTAACTGACCAAGCGCACCATAGTCGAAATCCAAATTATAAGGATAACCTACACCACAGATTCCAACAATATTCACACAAAAAAAAACATTCACAGATTCGTTAAAAAAAATATGATGGAGACGATGATGGTGATTCAATGTTAACCTAGATGGTATTTGGTTCGCTCAACCAAAGTTTTCCGATAACGAGCGAGGACACTAGCCATATAAGCTTCTTTATCTCCGGTGAATTCATCATTCACTTCCGGTTCTGTAACGGCAAGAGACGTCGTGTGTATATTCCGACCTAGAACCATTTCTCTATCTCCTCCTCCTCCTCCTGCATTCAATTTATTCAGATTCTCGTCCTCATTATTTGTCACCGGAGAAGGCAAGGGTTCGGTAACAACAGCAGTTGGATCGAAATCGTCACACAAGATATCAAATTTTTCGTTTAAGGTCGCCATTCCAAAGAGTTGATCAGATTCCAAAGCTCCAACCATCGTAATAAAGGAATCTGTAGAATCTATAGATCTGAAAGAAGGGATTGGAGGAGAAGCGATGAAAATGGTGGGACAGTGAGAGAAAGAGAAAGTGACGCAGCTTCATTGATATTTTATATATATACAAGCGGCCAAAATTGATTCTCTTTGCCCTTTCGTCGCACTTGTGTTCCTCTTAACTCTTTTTTTTTTTTTTTTTTTTTCCTCAGATTTGATTATTATTGCCAACTTGCCTCTAAAATCATGTGTCAACTATACTGTGTTCCAAATTATTTGATTTTTTTGGATTTTTGCACACATATTAAGAAATAATTATCACTATTTTATCTAATTTTTTTAACAAATTTTATTAACTAAACATTCTAAATCCACAAGTAACGTGATTTTTATGAACTTTCAGTGATTACCCCTATCTGCAACTAAATCCATGCTTTTAATTATAAAAAACATTTAATGAAAAATTCAGTTCAAAAAAAAAAAAAAATTCTAAGAAATCAATTAATATGGAACTGAAAAAGAAGGTTAAAACATGGGAACGGAGGAAGTATTTATTAGTAGATGATTTGAAAATCATATGGTTTTACTCTGAACTCTTTTTAGCTAATAATAAATGTTTTGCTCTGTGTTTTTTAATACTGTTAACAGAAAAATATCATTTGATTTGAAAATATAAATCATTTTAATTTGTTTGTTCATATAATCTAAGCTTTCAAGTGGTTCTTTAGCTTCGTTATTAGTTTTTTTTTTTTAATCAGGAGAATAGATTTGAATCCTGTACCCTAGGACTTGGAAAGATAGATGTTTTCACCTCAACTAAATCCATGCTTTTAATTATAAAAAACATTTAATGAAAAATTCAGTTCAAAAAAAAAAAATATTTCTAAGAAATCAATTAATATGGAACTGAAAAAGAAGGTTAAAACATCGGCACGGAGGAAGTATTTATTAGTAGATGATTTGAAAATCATATGGTTTTACTCTGAACTCTTTTTAGCTAATAATAAATGTTTTGCTCTGTGTTTTTTAATACTGTTAACAGAAAAATATCATTTGATTTGAAAATAGAAATCATTTTAATTTGTTTGTTCATATAATCTAAGCTTTCAAGTGGTTCTTTAGCTTGGTTATTAGTTTTTTTTTTTTAATCAGGAGAATAGATTTGAACCCTGTACCCTAGGACTTGGAAAGATAGATGTTTTCACCTGATTTACATCATCCCAGCGTCTCAATATGTATTTAAGCTCTTGCATATATAAAATATTTTTTAAAAATGAAATTTATTATTGTGACAATAAAATATACATATATTTTGATTTTTCTCTCAACAGCATGAAACACGAATACAAAGTAAAACCCCTTGACAAAAAGAAAGAAAGTAAAACCATATTTTATCTCTATTTTGGTTCTAAAGAGATTTTACCTGATTAGTGCTTCTTTTTTGGTTCTAAAGAGATTTTACCTGATTAGTGCTTCTTTCTAAAAATGAAAAACCTTTTCGAAAAACATTTCCTTGTGACATATTAACAAAAGAAAAAACACATTTCCTTGTGACATACAGTTTTCTGGATCATCTTCTATTTTACGAAAAAGGTTGAATTTTTTCGGGATGATAATAAATGCATGCAATATTCAGATCCATGGTCTTTCCAGTTCTTCTTGTTTTTAGTTGTGAGGTTTTTAATCTCCATCATCTTTTTCCCTCAAATTTGCCTTTTGTTACTTTCTATACATAGGATTTGCTGAAATTATTAAAGTATATGTCTTTAGTTCCCATTTGCGTTAGTTGGCTTAGATTTGGTCTGACCTCTTCTGGAGCAACATCTATAATATTTTTAGATTGTTTTTTGGATCTAGATCTCTGTATCGGGTTCTAATTTTTTGGGTTTTCTTTTGGATCGAGACCAACTTTTTGTTCATGGTTCAATAGGCTCTTTGATCCCTTTATCCGCTTTAGTTCTTGGATTGGTTATGAATTTTGTGTTTCATGGAATTCGTGAGGTCCACCTTTTTATGTCTTATGAGTTGTAGCTTCAACATATTATGAAGCCCAAGCTCAATGGGTAAATCAGAGTTATTATCCATCACAAACAGACCCGGCCCAGGACTCCCGATTTTTTTTAGAATTTTTGGGATCCTAAATTTTGAAAATATCTAATATATATATAATTTAGTTTTTGTATTGATGTCAACAAATTATGTCTATAGCCTAATTGTAAGAATATTATAAATATTATTAAAGGTTTTGGTTCTAAAGAGATTTTACCTGATTAGTGCTTCTTTCTAAAAATGAAAAACCTTTTCGAAAAATATTTCCTTGTGACATATTAACAAAAGAAAAAAAACATTTCCTTGTGACATTACTGTTTTCTGGATCATCTTCTATTTTACGAAAAAGGTTGAATTTTTTCGGGATGATAATAAATGCATGCAATATTCAGATCCATGGTCTTTCCAGTTCTTCTTGTTTTTAGTTGTGAGGTTTTTAATCTCCATCATCTTTTTCCCTCAAATTTGCCTTTTGTTACTTTCTATATATATAGGATTTGCTGAAATTATTAAAGTATATGTCTTTAGTTCCCATTTGCGTTAGTTGGATTAGATTTGGTCTGACCTCTTCTGGAGCAACATCTATAATATTTTTAGATTGTTTTTTGGATCTAGATCTCTGTATCGGGTTCTAATTTTTTGGGTTTTCTTTTGGATCGAGACCAACTTTTTGTTCATGGTTCAATAGGCTCTTTGATCCCTTTATCCGCTTTAGTTCTTGGATTGGTTATGAATTTTGTGTTTCATGGAATTCGTGAGGTCCACCTTTTTATGTCTTATGAGTTGTAGCTTCAACATATTATGAAGCCCAAGCTCAATGGGTAAATCAGAGTTATTATCCATCACAAACAGACCCGACCCGTGGTACAAGTCACACAAGCCATCGCCGCTTAGGACTCCCGATTTTTTTAGAATTTTTGGGATCCTAAATTTTGAAAATATCTAATATATATATAATTTAGTCTTTGTATTGATGTCAACAAATTATGTCTATAGCCTAATTGTAAGAATATTATAAATATTATTAAAGG
>CM071720.1:6392837-6402987 GCA_036630335.1 Physaria fendleri | reverse complement strand
AGATCAAGATTCAAGAACTTGTATCTGAGAAAGATATCGCAAACGAAAGGTTGAAATCATACAAAAACCTAATCGAGGAACAAAAAACGCAGGTTCTTGAAGCATCAGGAGTTGAGGATACTAGAAAAGTTGAGTTTGAAGATGCTATATTGAAACTCAAGAGTCTTGAATCTACAGTTGAAGAGCTTGAGAGACAAAATGGAGATTTGGCTGAAGTGAATATGAATCTGAACCAGAAACTAGCAAATCATGGGTCAGTGAATTTAGAATTGGAAGCTACTTTAGATAAATCACAAGAGGAGGTTAAAGTAAAGAGAAGTATGATTGTTCATCTGGAATGGCAGCTCAAAGAAGTATGAAAATGTTCAATTGAGATTAAAAGCTCTCAGGCACGTTTCCCATAGCTTTTTTCAAATCCCTTTTACCACCCCGTTCTAGTAAACCCCACCTACCATCTCTGTTTAACCGCTGGTCAATATACCTTATCCTTACCTTTTAAAGTAAGTTTCCTTTTATTCGCTGGACCAAAGTCAAGTCCGGTACACCGGAGACCTCCCCTCTCCTTACGGAAGCAAGCGTTTTCATCCTCCCAACGACTGAGTGGTTTTGGTTCCACATGGAACCTTAGAACTCAAGTCCTATCTCTCCCTCATTTATTGAGAGGATGCTTCTCCTAGCTTTTATTCTCTCCAACTACTCTCTTGATTTATCAAAGAGTGGTTAGGAAGTGTTTAAATCTCTTCACAAACCGTTCTGCCTGTTTCTCAGAGCAGCTACACCTTTTCTTTCTCAAATCTGCCATTTTGAGCAAGTCACCTACCTACACTATGAAGAAACGATTCACTGCAAGTGAAAAAGGGAAAGCCATTGTCACTCAGGACCAAAACCAAAGGTCATAATCTTAGCCCCTGAAACTGAACCAGAAGACAAAGGAATCGACAACTCTCTCACTGCTGTTGGAAGACTACTAAACCCCAAGGTTCAAAGGCTTAAATCTGTACTTTCTTTCTTCCCGCAGAACTGGGTTACCACTGGAAAGGTTATTGGAGCTGACATAGGAGACAACTCTTGTAAAGGGACTTCCACTTGACTATGTCAGACATGACATGCTTAAAAGCATAGGAGAGAAGATAGGACGCTTTGACTCAGTGGCAATCACTCCTATCTCAGCTAAAGTCCGAGTCTTTGTTCATGGCTTAGAACCGCTCATAAAGGAGTCCACAGTAGTCTTCAAAGATGGTCAGGAGAAAAACATAACACTTGAATATGAGCAACTCCGCAACCATTGTTCCTACTGTAACAGACTCACTCACGACTTGGCTCATTGTCTGGAAGCTCCTTTATCTGCCAAGCAAGCAATCCTGGACGCCCCATCTAAGGCAAAACCAGCTATTCCAAGAGGGCCAATCAACAACTACAACTCCTCTAGATCTGCTTACAGAGGTAACCAACCTCCTAGTCTCTCGGATGCTTCTGCTGTATCACGCTATAACAGAGACTACTCCAAGAAGAGATCCTATGATAACTACTCAAAAGCACCCTCTGTAGGGTCTATAAGAGAGGGCACTCGCAGAGAGGAAACAGGTCACAACCAACAGTACTCTAAAGCACATCAATCCAAGCAAGTCTTCAACAAAGAGCACAAAGCTAAATCTCACCCGCCAGAACAGATTTGGAGACAGAAGGCTACTGCATCCCACACTCGGAGACAGAAGGCTACTGCATCCCACACTCCTAGAACGGATGACCCACTTACACATGAACCTAGACCACCAGTTGGGCGTGCTCTGGAGTTCCCTACTTGCTCCCCACCTGCCCCTAAATCTAGGGATGACTTCTTAGCTGAAATCCGCGAAGCCAATGCCCAATATGTGGCATGTGATGACCCTACTGAATCCGCGGCTCGTCGAATGCGTATCCTCCAGCATGAAGTTAAAGGATTAGTTGTTGAAACTGCTACTCGCCTTGCTGCAAATCAAGTGACTCATTCCAGCTCACCAAAGGAAACAAGGGATCAAACTATACTAGCAGAAACTAATTCCCCTCATCATGAGCCACTACAAGCAGAGCAACTCCCGGATCAAGAACCAAACCAACTAAAAAGGAAAAGAGGTCGCCCTCCCCTATCCTCTATACTAGGACCTTCTATGTCCACAAGGCTCACATTTCCTAACCAAACGTCTGGAGAACAAGGTCCATCCTCCCGAGTTAAACCTCGCAAAACGGTTAAATCCCCCAGAACTCTCCCACCTAGAAGCAGAGCAGCGCCAAACAGGTTTAAACCTGATGGAGGAAAAATGAACAAATCAAAGTCAAAGACAAAGAAGTTACCTGCTACAGGAACATCAGGGATGGTCCCCACTGATCCCACAAGACTCAACCCTGACCCGGTTGTTTCATTAATCCCTGCAATCTCCAAATCTAATCATCCTTCCCGGAGACTAGATGGAAGTAACTCGAAAACAACTTCAAACCAAGGGCCTGTACCTGCACAACAGAAACACAAGGCGGATTTTCAAGATCCGCACGGTCCTCTTCCTTAACCATTCTCAGCTGGAATGTATGTGGTTTGGGAAATCCCACTACATTCTGGCGGTTAAGGGACTTATGTAATCAACTAAGTCCAGATATAATGCCAGACTAGATAGAGCAATGGCAACTTGTGACTGGTTAGAGGAATTCTCCAAAAGCAAATGCACCTATCTACCTTTTGAAGCCTCGGATCATAGACCTATCTTTCTAACCTTTGATCACACCAAAAAGAAGCGTACCAGTCTCTTCCGCTTTGATCGCAGACTCAAGGATAATCCGGAGATCATGGAACTTGTCAAAAATACTTGGCTAGCAGCTGGTCCCATCTCCGTAGTGGACAAAACTTCCAGATGCAGAGCCGCTATTTCTAGATGGAGCAAAGAAAAACAGGTCAATAGTAAAATAGAAATTGATTCCCTGAAACAGGATCTTGACCAGGCTATGGCTAATCCCATCCCATCTACCAATATTGATACCATCAATGCGCTGTTAAACAAGGCTTATGCGCTTGAAGAAGCCTTTTGGCACCAGCGCAGCAGACAATTATGGTTAACGCTAGGAGATAGGAATTCTGGGTACTTTCATGCCTCAACAAAAAACAGAAACCTATCCAACAGATTCACTATTCTTGAAGATGCTCTAGGGCAAGAAGTCTTCAACAAAAAACAGAAACCTATCCAACAGATTCACTATTCTTGAAGATGCTCTAGGGCAAGAAGTCTATGAAGAGGACCAGTTTACACAAGTCATTACGGACTACTACAAGGACCTGTTCTCAGCTTCAATTACTCCTAACATGGACACTGTTCTGAATGCTATCTCTCCCAAAGTTACTGCAATGGATAATGAAAAATTAACAGCCTTACCTTCATCGGAAGAGATCAAAGCAGCACTTTTCTCCATTCACCCTGACAAAGCACCAGGGCCTGATGGCTTTTCCTCCTGCTTCTTTAGAACCTATTGGGACACTGTAAGTAGTGATGTCATCTCAGAAATCCAGAGCTTCTTTCTTGGCACTCCCCTGGATCAAGTCTCAGAAATCCAGAGCTTCTTTCTTGGCACTCCCCTGGATCAAGTGGTAAATCACACATATGTCAGATTAATCCCTAAAACCACAAATCCAAGGACTATGATGGAGTACCGCCCTATAGCTCTGTGTAATACCCTGTACAAATGCATTGCAAAGCTGCTCACGGCCAGATTGCAACCGCTGCTAAACTCGCTCATATCCTGTAATCAATCTGCCTATGTCCCTGGAAGAGCAATCTCTGACAACGTCCTTATAACACATGAGGCTCTCCATGCTCTAAAATGATCTACTGCGACAAAGCATTGCTACATGGCTGTGAAAACAGACATGAGCAAAGCATACGACAGACTGGAACAGACTGGAACCGCTGCTAAACTCGCTCATATCCTGTAATCAATCTGCCTATGTCCCTGGAAGAGCAATCTCTGACAACGTCCTTATAACACATGAGGCTCTCCATGCTCTAAAATGATCTACTGCGACAAAGCATTGCTACATGGCTGTGAAAACAGACATGAGCAAAGCATACGACAGACTGGAATGGCCCTTCATCAAGGCAGTTTTGGATCGCTTAGGCTTCCATCCGCGCTGGACCTATTGGTTAATGCAATGTATTACATCAGTTTCCTATTCATACCTGATTAATGGAAATGCTAGAGGTGAAGTTAAACCTACCAAAGGGATCCGTCAGGGAGACCCTTTATCACCATACGTCTTCATCTTATGCAGTGAAGCACTATCTGGACTATGCAAGCAAGCGGAACTCAGAGGTGACATTAAAGGACTTCGCATTGCACGCTCCTCACCTCGAGTCACTCATCTCCTATTTGCTGATGACACTATGTTTTTCTGTAAAGCAAATGAAAAAGATAGTCAAGCACTCAAAGATATCCTTACCTCCTATGAACAAGCTTCGGGTCAGAGTATCAATTGCCTTAAATCCTCCATCTATTTCAGCTCAAAAGCCCCTGCTAGTACAAGATCAAAAGTCAAAGACGTACTGGGAATCACCAAGGAAGGTGGAACAGGCAAATACCTTGGTTTACCTGAACTCTTCGGCAAAAAGAAGGAAGGTGGAACAGGCAAATACCTTGGTTTACCTGAACTCTTCGGCAAAAAGAAGCGTGACCTGTTTGCTACTATTGTTGAGAGGATTAAGAAGAGAGTTAAAGGATGGTCGACTAGGTTTCTATCCCAAGCGGGTAAGCTCACCCTTCTTAAAGCTGTCCTGGCCTCTATTCCTAGGTATGCCATGAGCTGTTTTAAGCTCCCTGGGAATCTCTGCAAACAAATTCAATCCCAAATGGTTAGATTCTGGTGGGACTCTAAACCAACAAAAAGGAAAATGGCATGGCTAGCATGGAAGAAAATAGCTAAACCTAAAGCCACAGGAGGTCTTGGTTATAAGGACATTCAGCTCTTCAACAATGCCCTACTCGCAAAGCTAAGCTGGAGAATACTTCGCAAGCCTGATTCTCTTCTAAGTCAACTATTGCTCAAAAAGTATTGTAAGAATGAGTATTTCCTAACCTGCTCTGCAACTACTTCAGCTTCTCACGGATGGCGTGGCATTCTACTAGGCAGAGACCTTCTATTGCCGCACCTATACAAAGCCATTGGAAACGGAACCACCACTAGTGTCTGGTTTGATCCCTGGATCCCGTCTATCCAAAATTTTAAGCCTGTTGGTCCTCCTACTCACTGGATCCCGTCTATCCAAAATTTTAAGCCTGTTGGTCCTCCTACTCAGGAATCCCAATCTCTAAAAGTTGTTGACCTCCTCTATGGCTCTCCTAAGAGATGGAACAAAGATCTTATTAATGCCTTGTTCCCCCAACTTTTGGAGGAAATCCTGCTCATCCACCTTCCTGCAACTGAAGCTGAAGACTGCTTCATTTGGCAGCCTACCAAGTCAGGTCTATACACAACCAAGTCAGCTATGTCTCGGCAACAGAACAGGACACACACGAGGATAGTACCCCTCCTGTCTCATCTGCTTTTAACTGGCACAAAGAGATATGGAATGCTCACACTCCTCCCAAACTTAAGACTTTCGTCTGGAAAGCTGTACACAACGCGCTCCCAACGGGTTTCAACTGCAGTAACAGAGGCATTAACATCTCCCCCAATTGTAAACGCTGCAACGCCCCTGAAACCATTGATCATGTGCTTTTCACCTGTCCACACGTCCTGAAAACCTGGGACAAAATCAGCTGGAAACATAATCCGCCAGACCTTGCAGGAAATGTCTCCATGGAAGTAAAAATTTCACAACTCAACAGGCTAACAAGCTTACCTCCTTACGGATTATCTTTGAGCTCCACCCCATTCTGGGTTATGTGGAATCTATGGAAGGATAGGAATAGATTTCGTTTCCAGGATCTTGCTATGGAGCCACAATCGATCGTCACGAAATCAATTTCTGAGGCTCGGGAATGGCAAATTGCGCATCTTCAAGCAAAACCTCATGCATCGACCTCTCTGCTACCCATTAAGTCGGTAAGCAAGCCCCTTTACCCACACTGCAAAATCTTCACAGATGCATCCTGGAAAGCTGAATTAAAAGCAGCAGGGTTGGGAATTTTAATTCATGGCTTAGATGGATCCCTTCGTCACTCCATTGGCATAGCTAAAAGCTCAATCTCATCGGTTATTCAAGCTGAAGCGATCGCGATCCTCGAAGCACTTCGACTGGCCTTATCTCACCAACTACCTCAGATCGCAATTTTCTCCGATTCGAAAGAGTGTATCGAAGCCATCAAAGCCTATAAAGTTAGAAATTTTAAAATCCACACAAAGATTCATAAAACAATATAAGATTTCGATATTTTGAATATTTTAGGAGAATTAAACTAAAAAGTATTTTAAATTTTTAGATATTTTAAGAAAATTAAACACAAAATTATTTTTTGAAATATTATTTTATTTCCTTTTAAGTGGGCTTTTAGTGATACATGTAACCTTTTTTAACAAAAAAAAAAATCATATCAAAACATAAATTCATTTTGAAATGTGTAAACCTAGGAAATTAAAATTATTTATGTACCACTTAATTATTAATGTTTTCATGTTTATGTATATAAATACTACAATAGCTATGATTTTTTACTAGAAACAATAGCTATGATGAAATTTTTTCTTTTATCTAGAAGTAATGTAATACATTTAAATACTATCTGATGAATATTTTAGGAGAATTAAACTAAAAAGTATTTTAAATTTTTAGATATTTTAAGAAAATTAAACACAAAATTATTTTTTGAAATATTATTTTATTTCCTTTTAAGTGGGCTTTTAGTGATACATGTAACCTTTTTTAACAAAAAAAAAAATCATATCAAAACATAAATTCATTTTGAAATGTGTAAACCTAGGAAATTAAAATTATTTATGTACCACTTAATTATTAATGTTTTCATGTTTATGTATATAAATACTACAATAGCTATGATTTTTTACTAGAAACAATAGCTATGATGAAATTTTTTCTTTTATCTAGAAGTAATGTAATACATTTAAATACTATCTGATCTCTTGTCGCAGTTTCCTCAACATGAATCACTCACTCATCACTATGCTATCTTATCCAGAGTGAAAGGACCTCCTAACCTTAATGGCTCAATACTATCTCGTTGAAACTCCTCTTGTTCTTATTAAACATGGTTGTTGTAATTGTACTTTGAACCATATAATCTATGGCTTCTTGTGTCATGTTTTTGATCAGGTAGTGGAACTCTACGATGATGGGAAGTTGAAATTCACAAGTCTTGGACCTGACCTGATAGAAACTGATCAGAAACCTCAGTACACAGTCCCACCAAACGTCTGGTTTGGTTCATTTCCAACAAAAGATGTAACTTTTTCTCAAGATGGGACTTTGCTTAAAGCTGAGGTTAGAGACTCTGAGAACCATTTCTCTCTAGTTGGCTGCACATGCTCTCCCGCTTTCCAATTTCAGGACTTTGAACTCGCGAAACGATCTGATCTCTTNAAACTCCTCTTGTTCTTATTAAACATGGTTGTTGTAATTGTACTTTGGTTTCTCTGAAAATGTGTCTGATCAAACCTTGTTCAGTAAAGAGTAGGCTCAAGTAGAAGATCCAATAGATGATTTAGAAGTCTCAAGTTCAAAGCTCTTTTTCAAAACTTTCCTCTTGTTCTTATTAAACATGGTTGTTGTAATTGTACTTTGGTTTCTCTGAAAATGTGTCTGATCAAACCTTGTTCAGTAAAGAGTAGGCTCAAGTAGAAGATCCAATAGATGATTTAGAAGTCTCAAGTTCAAAGCTCTTTTTCAAAACTTAATTACTTATTATTCTTTCAATAATGTTTCTATTTTTGGAATACCAATGAAACTTCAACCATTATGTATATCTTGTGGTAAAAATTAACTTTAAACACTTTTTGTGGATCACCACTAAAAAAAACAAGTTATGTATATCTTGTGGTAAAAATTAACTTTAAACACTTTTTGTGGATCACCACTAAAAAAAACAAGTGTTTCTATTTAGTTTTATATAAATTCCTATTGTTCTTTTTGAGCATCTAAGCTATCTAATAACAAAAACAACATCCCTAATCATAATTTCTTTTTTTAAAAAAAAAAAAAATCAAAAAATCAAAATAATGAGATCATCAACACATTTTGCCATCTTTTGCATTTTCATCATTTCACTTGTTCATCTACATCTACATGAATGTAAGTTAATATATACTGTGCATGAAAAATCTCATCATTATGATTATTGTAGTCAATTACTTTTAGATCATATCCATATAGTCAACTGTTAACTTATTATTTTATTTTTCTGGATAATATTTATTGTAGGTGGAAGAACAAAAGAAGACGACTATATACGTATTCCTGCAAGGTGCAGGTTAATTCAGGATAAAAATGGAACACATTGTTATGATTGTGTTGATTGTAAAAACAAAACAGAATGTTTTTATTGTTTTGGAAGATCAGAAATCAAGAACAGAGGTTATCTTACTATGAAAGCATGTAAAGCTGTTTGCTACAGGTATTGTGACAAGATACATCATGACTGCCGCGTCGTCCCTTGAAGATCCCATTTAAATGATCTACTTACATATATTAATAATATAGTCTGATTGGCAAGGAAAAAAAAGAAGATCCCATTTAAATGATCTACTTACATATATTAATAATATAGTCTGATTGGCAAGGAAAAAAAAAGAATAATGTGATATGTTTATCCTATATAAAAAATTACTTTTTGTGAATTTTCATTCTGAATAATGTGATATGTTTATCCTATATAAAAAATTACTTTTTGTGAATTTTCATTCTATATATTTTTGTAAAATGATATTAAACTTTAGTGTGAAGTAATGTCCCTCTCATCTTAGAAGCTCTCCATTTCGATTGAGTTCTAGTTCCTAACCTTGGGTTATTATAACTATCTGCGTCAAGCTGTTCCATCA
The DNA here is from genome assembly GCA_036630335.1 of Physaria fendleri. Taxonomy (NCBI): domain Eukaryota; kingdom Viridiplantae; phylum Streptophyta; class Magnoliopsida; order Brassicales; family Brassicaceae; genus Physaria; species Physaria fendleri. Next base: position 6,393,980 of record CM071720.1, on the reverse strand, counting down.
ATGTGATAGTCTTCTACACTGGCATTCCCTTCATCCAACTACTACCTTACTTGTGCCTCTCGGATCTAGCATCACCTCTTTAATAGGGATCAGTATCAAAGAAACCCTAATTGTCTTCAAACCCATCCATCGATTTAACAATGCAGCTAAATAATACTCTGCTAGATTAAAAAAAAAACATTTTATCATACTCTTACACAATATTTGTGCAACATTACTGGTTAAAAGGAAGAAAAGGATTAAGAAACAAGACGGTGAATGGAGAAGATGAGCAACAAACAAGATGTAAAAATCAATTCTGACTAAACCACAAGCTTTTCACAATCTCTTCTAACAATACTCTCTTACATTTATTGTAGTTGGAAGAGCACAAGAGCCCCGTCGTCTTCCTGGACGATGCATGCCAGCATTTCATGATCCATCAGGATCATTTTGTGCTGATTGTGTTAATATAAAAACAAAACAGAATGTTATTATTGTGTTGGAAAATCAGATATCAAACGTCCAGCTGGAAGAAGCCGGAGAGGTTATCCTAATATAGATGAATGTAAAGCTGTTTGCTGGAGGCCTTCAACAAAAACTACGTCCAGCTGGAAGAAGCCGGAGAGGTTATCCTAATATAGATGAATGTAAAGCTGTTTGCTGGAGGCCTTCAACAAAAACTTGAAAATCCCATATATATTTTTGTAAAAGATATTAAACTATTATATATTTTCATGTTTACCCTATGTTTTCTATGATATTTGTAACATTCTTATAGTTTATTCACCAAAAAATAAAATTAAATAAGATAACCTTAATGGCTTAATGGTTACTACTAGTAAGAGAAGATACTATCTCGTTTTGTTGTTTTAAACTCCTCTCATCCTTATAAACATGGTTGTAATTGTACATTGGTTTCTCTGAAATGTCATTGATCAAAACCTTGTTCAGTAAAAACTAGGCTCAAGTACCTAAACAAAGCAGAAGGATCTCAAGATCAAGGTAGTGTCAGAAGAAGAAGAAAAAAACTATATTAACGACCAAAATTAGCTTTGTTCATTAGTTTATATGCTACAAAACTCTTACTACTACAACTAAATAATCTCTAATCAACCATTAGCTCCAACATGTATGAAACTGATGACAAGATCTTCGAAGATT
>CM071720.1:6382587-6392737 GCA_036630335.1 Physaria fendleri | reverse complement strand
AGATCAAGATTCAAGAACTTGTATCTGAGAAAGATATCGCAAACGAAAGGTTGAAATCATACAAAAACCTAATCGAGGAACAAAAAACGCAGGTTCTTGAAGCATCAGGAGTTGAGGATACTAGAAAAGTTGAGTTTGAAGATGCTATATTGAAACTCAAGAGTCTTGAATCTACAGTTGAAGAGCTTGAGAGACAAAATGGAGATTTGGCTGAAGTGAATATGAATCTGAACCAGAAACTAGCAAATCATGGGTCAGTGAATTTAGAATTGGAAGCTACTTTAGATAAATCACAAGAGGAGGTTAAAGTAAAGAGAAGTATGATTGTTCATCTGGAATGGCAGCTCAAAGAAGTATGAAAATGTTCAATTGAGATTAAAAGCTCTCAGGCACGTTTCCCATAGCTTTTTTCAAATCCCTTTTACCACCCCGTTCTAGTAAACCCCACCTACCATCTCTGTTTAACCGCTGGTCAATATACCTTATCCTTACCTTTTAAAGTAAGTTTCCTTTTATTCGCTGGACCAAAGTCAAGTCCGGTACACCGGAGACCTCCCCTCTCCTTACGGAAGCAAGCGTTTTCATCCTCCCAACGACTGAGTGGTTTTGGTTCCACATGGAACCTTAGAACTCAAGTCCTATCTCTCCCTCATTTATTGAGAGGATGCTTCTCCTAGCTTTTATTCTCTCCAACTACTCTCTTGATTTATCAAAGAGTGGTTAGGAAGTGTTTAAATCTCTTCACAAACCGTTCTGCCTGTTTCTCAGAGCAGCTACACCTTTTCTTTCTCAAATCTGCCATTTTGAGCAAGTCACCTACCTACACTATGAAGAAACGATTCACTGCAAGTGAAAAAGGGAAAGCCATTGTCACTCAGGACCAAAACCAAAGGTCATAATCTTAGCCCCTGAAACTGAACCAGAAGACAAAGGAATCGACAACTCTCTCACTGCTGTTGGAAGACTACTAAACCCCAAGGTTCAAAGGCTTAAATCTGTACTTTCTTTCTTCCCGCAGAACTGGGTTACCACTGGAAAGGTTATTGGAGCTGACATAGGAGACAACTCTTGTAAAGGGACTTCCACTTGACTATGTCAGACATGACATGCTTAAAAGCATAGGAGAGAAGATAGGACGCTTTGACTCAGTGGCAATCACTCCTATCTCAGCTAAAGTCCGAGTCTTTGTTCATGGCTTAGAACCGCTCATAAAGGAGTCCACAGTAGTCTTCAAAGATGGTCAGGAGAAAAACATAACACTTGAATATGAGCAACTCCGCAACCATTGTTCCTACTGTAACAGACTCACTCACGACTTGGCTCATTGTCTGGAAGCTCCTTTATCTGCCAAGCAAGCAATCCTGGACGCCCCATCTAAGGCAAAACCAGCTATTCCAAGAGGGCCAATCAACAACTACAACTCCTCTAGATCTGCTTACAGAGGTAACCAACCTCCTAGTCTCTCGGATGCTTCTGCTGTATCACGCTATAACAGAGACTACTCCAAGAAGAGATCCTATGATAACTACTCAAAAGCACCCTCTGTAGGGTCTATAAGAGAGGGCACTCGCAGAGAGGAAACAGGTCACAACCAACAGTACTCTAAAGCACATCAATCCAAGCAAGTCTTCAACAAAGAGCACAAAGCTAAATCTCACCCGCCAGAACAGATTTGGAGACAGAAGGCTACTGCATCCCACACTCGGAGACAGAAGGCTACTGCATCCCACACTCCTAGAACGGATGACCCACTTACACATGAACCTAGACCACCAGTTGGGCGTGCTCTGGAGTTCCCTACTTGCTCCCCACCTGCCCCTAAATCTAGGGATGACTTCTTAGCTGAAATCCGCGAAGCCAATGCCCAATATGTGGCATGTGATGACCCTACTGAATCCGCGGCTCGTCGAATGCGTATCCTCCAGCATGAAGTTAAAGGATTAGTTGTTGAAACTGCTACTCGCCTTGCTGCAAATCAAGTGACTCATTCCAGCTCACCAAAGGAAACAAGGGATCAAACTATACTAGCAGAAACTAATTCCCCTCATCATGAGCCACTACAAGCAGAGCAACTCCCGGATCAAGAACCAAACCAACTAAAAAGGAAAAGAGGTCGCCCTCCCCTATCCTCTATACTAGGACCTTCTATGTCCACAAGGCTCACATTTCCTAACCAAACGTCTGGAGAACAAGGTCCATCCTCCCGAGTTAAACCTCGCAAAACGGTTAAATCCCCCAGAACTCTCCCACCTAGAAGCAGAGCAGCGCCAAACAGGTTTAAACCTGATGGAGGAAAAATGAACAAATCAAAGTCAAAGACAAAGAAGTTACCTGCTACAGGAACATCAGGGATGGTCCCCACTGATCCCACAAGACTCAACCCTGACCCGGTTGTTTCATTAATCCCTGCAATCTCCAAATCTAATCATCCTTCCCGGAGACTAGATGGAAGTAACTCGAAAACAACTTCAAACCAAGGGCCTGTACCTGCACAACAGAAACACAAGGCGGATTTTCAAGATCCGCACGGTCCTCTTCCTTAACCATTCTCAGCTGGAATGTATGTGGTTTGGGAAATCCCACTACATTCTGGCGGTTAAGGGACTTATGTAATCAACTAAGTCCAGATATAATGCCAGACTAGATAGAGCAATGGCAACTTGTGACTGGTTAGAGGAATTCTCCAAAAGCAAATGCACCTATCTACCTTTTGAAGCCTCGGATCATAGACCTATCTTTCTAACCTTTGATCACACCAAAAAGAAGCGTACCAGTCTCTTCCGCTTTGATCGCAGACTCAAGGATAATCCGGAGATCATGGAACTTGTCAAAAATACTTGGCTAGCAGCTGGTCCCATCTCCGTAGTGGACAAAACTTCCAGATGCAGAGCCGCTATTTCTAGATGGAGCAAAGAAAAACAGGTCAATAGTAAAATAGAAATTGATTCCCTGAAACAGGATCTTGACCAGGCTATGGCTAATCCCATCCCATCTACCAATATTGATACCATCAATGCGCTGTTAAACAAGGCTTATGCGCTTGAAGAAGCCTTTTGGCACCAGCGCAGCAGACAATTATGGTTAACGCTAGGAGATAGGAATTCTGGGTACTTTCATGCCTCAACAAAAAACAGAAACCTATCCAACAGATTCACTATTCTTGAAGATGCTCTAGGGCAAGAAGTCTTCAACAAAAAACAGAAACCTATCCAACAGATTCACTATTCTTGAAGATGCTCTAGGGCAAGAAGTCTATGAAGAGGACCAGTTTACACAAGTCATTACGGACTACTACAAGGACCTGTTCTCAGCTTCAATTACTCCTAACATGGACACTGTTCTGAATGCTATCTCTCCCAAAGTTACTGCAATGGATAATGAAAAATTAACAGCCTTACCTTCATCGGAAGAGATCAAAGCAGCACTTTTCTCCATTCACCCTGACAAAGCACCAGGGCCTGATGGCTTTTCCTCCTGCTTCTTTAGAACCTATTGGGACACTGTAAGTAGTGATGTCATCTCAGAAATCCAGAGCTTCTTTCTTGGCACTCCCCTGGATCAAGTCTCAGAAATCCAGAGCTTCTTTCTTGGCACTCCCCTGGATCAAGTGGTAAATCACACATATGTCAGATTAATCCCTAAAACCACAAATCCAAGGACTATGATGGAGTACCGCCCTATAGCTCTGTGTAATACCCTGTACAAATGCATTGCAAAGCTGCTCACGGCCAGATTGCAACCGCTGCTAAACTCGCTCATATCCTGTAATCAATCTGCCTATGTCCCTGGAAGAGCAATCTCTGACAACGTCCTTATAACACATGAGGCTCTCCATGCTCTAAAATGATCTACTGCGACAAAGCATTGCTACATGGCTGTGAAAACAGACATGAGCAAAGCATACGACAGACTGGAACAGACTGGAACCGCTGCTAAACTCGCTCATATCCTGTAATCAATCTGCCTATGTCCCTGGAAGAGCAATCTCTGACAACGTCCTTATAACACATGAGGCTCTCCATGCTCTAAAATGATCTACTGCGACAAAGCATTGCTACATGGCTGTGAAAACAGACATGAGCAAAGCATACGACAGACTGGAATGGCCCTTCATCAAGGCAGTTTTGGATCGCTTAGGCTTCCATCCGCGCTGGACCTATTGGTTAATGCAATGTATTACATCAGTTTCCTATTCATACCTGATTAATGGAAATGCTAGAGGTGAAGTTAAACCTACCAAAGGGATCCGTCAGGGAGACCCTTTATCACCATACGTCTTCATCTTATGCAGTGAAGCACTATCTGGACTATGCAAGCAAGCGGAACTCAGAGGTGACATTAAAGGACTTCGCATTGCACGCTCCTCACCTCGAGTCACTCATCTCCTATTTGCTGATGACACTATGTTTTTCTGTAAAGCAAATGAAAAAGATAGTCAAGCACTCAAAGATATCCTTACCTCCTATGAACAAGCTTCGGGTCAGAGTATCAATTGCCTTAAATCCTCCATCTATTTCAGCTCAAAAGCCCCTGCTAGTACAAGATCAAAAGTCAAAGACGTACTGGGAATCACCAAGGAAGGTGGAACAGGCAAATACCTTGGTTTACCTGAACTCTTCGGCAAAAAGAAGGAAGGTGGAACAGGCAAATACCTTGGTTTACCTGAACTCTTCGGCAAAAAGAAGCGTGACCTGTTTGCTACTATTGTTGAGAGGATTAAGAAGAGAGTTAAAGGATGGTCGACTAGGTTTCTATCCCAAGCGGGTAAGCTCACCCTTCTTAAAGCTGTCCTGGCCTCTATTCCTAGGTATGCCATGAGCTGTTTTAAGCTCCCTGGGAATCTCTGCAAACAAATTCAATCCCAAATGGTTAGATTCTGGTGGGACTCTAAACCAACAAAAAGGAAAATGGCATGGCTAGCATGGAAGAAAATAGCTAAACCTAAAGCCACAGGAGGTCTTGGTTATAAGGACATTCAGCTCTTCAACAATGCCCTACTCGCAAAGCTAAGCTGGAGAATACTTCGCAAGCCTGATTCTCTTCTAAGTCAACTATTGCTCAAAAAGTATTGTAAGAATGAGTATTTCCTAACCTGCTCTGCAACTACTTCAGCTTCTCACGGATGGCGTGGCATTCTACTAGGCAGAGACCTTCTATTGCCGCACCTATACAAAGCCATTGGAAACGGAACCACCACTAGTGTCTGGTTTGATCCCTGGATCCCGTCTATCCAAAATTTTAAGCCTGTTGGTCCTCCTACTCACTGGATCCCGTCTATCCAAAATTTTAAGCCTGTTGGTCCTCCTACTCAGGAATCCCAATCTCTAAAAGTTGTTGACCTCCTCTATGGCTCTCCTAAGAGATGGAACAAAGATCTTATTAATGCCTTGTTCCCCCAACTTTTGGAGGAAATCCTGCTCATCCACCTTCCTGCAACTGAAGCTGAAGACTGCTTCATTTGGCAGCCTACCAAGTCAGGTCTATACACAACCAAGTCAGCTATGTCTCGGCAACAGAACAGGACACACACGAGGATAGTACCCCTCCTGTCTCATCTGCTTTTAACTGGCACAAAGAGATATGGAATGCTCACACTCCTCCCAAACTTAAGACTTTCGTCTGGAAAGCTGTACACAACGCGCTCCCAACGGGTTTCAACTGCAGTAACAGAGGCATTAACATCTCCCCCAATTGTAAACGCTGCAACGCCCCTGAAACCATTGATCATGTGCTTTTCACCTGTCCACACGTCCTGAAAACCTGGGACAAAATCAGCTGGAAACATAATCCGCCAGACCTTGCAGGAAATGTCTCCATGGAAGTAAAAATTTCACAACTCAACAGGCTAACAAGCTTACCTCCTTACGGATTATCTTTGAGCTCCACCCCATTCTGGGTTATGTGGAATCTATGGAAGGATAGGAATAGATTTCGTTTCCAGGATCTTGCTATGGAGCCACAATCGATCGTCACGAAATCAATTTCTGAGGCTCGGGAATGGCAAATTGCGCATCTTCAAGCAAAACCTCATGCATCGACCTCTCTGCTACCCATTAAGTCGGTAAGCAAGCCCCTTTACCCACACTGCAAAATCTTCACAGATGCATCCTGGAAAGCTGAATTAAAAGCAGCAGGGTTGGGAATTTTAATTCATGGCTTAGATGGATCCCTTCGTCACTCCATTGGCATAGCTAAAAGCTCAATCTCATCGGTTATTCAAGCTGAAGCGATCGCGATCCTCGAAGCACTTCGACTGGCCTTATCTCACCAACTACCTCAGATCGCAATTTTCTCCGATTCGAAAGAGTGTATCGAAGCCATCAAAGCCTATAAAGTTAGAAATTTTAAAATCCACACAAAGATTCATAAAACAATATAAGATTTCGATATTTTGAATATTTTAGGAGAATTAAACTAAAAAGTATTTTAAATTTTTAGATATTTTAAGAAAATTAAACACAAAATTATTTTTTGAAATATTATTTTATTTCCTTTTAAGTGGGCTTTTAGTGATACATGTAACCTTTTTTAACAAAAAAAAAAATCATATCAAAACATAAATTCATTTTGAAATGTGTAAACCTAGGAAATTAAAATTATTTATGTACCACTTAATTATTAATGTTTTCATGTTTATGTATATAAATACTACAATAGCTATGATTTTTTACTAGAAACAATAGCTATGATGAAATTTTTTCTTTTATCTAGAAGTAATGTAATACATTTAAATACTATCTGATGAATATTTTAGGAGAATTAAACTAAAAAGTATTTTAAATTTTTAGATATTTTAAGAAAATTAAACACAAAATTATTTTTTGAAATATTATTTTATTTCCTTTTAAGTGGGCTTTTAGTGATACATGTAACCTTTTTTAACAAAAAAAAAAATCATATCAAAACATAAATTCATTTTGAAATGTGTAAACCTAGGAAATTAAAATTATTTATGTACCACTTAATTATTAATGTTTTCATGTTTATGTATATAAATACTACAATAGCTATGATTTTTTACTAGAAACAATAGCTATGATGAAATTTTTTCTTTTATCTAGAAGTAATGTAATACATTTAAATACTATCTGATCTCTTGTCGCAGTTTCCTCAACATGAATCACTCACTCATCACTATGCTATCTTATCCAGAGTGAAAGGACCTCCTAACCTTAATGGCTCAATACTATCTCGTTGAAACTCCTCTTGTTCTTATTAAACATGGTTGTTGTAATTGTACTTTGAACCATATAATCTATGGCTTCTTGTGTCATGTTTTTGATCAGGTAGTGGAACTCTACGATGATGGGAAGTTGAAATTCACAAGTCTTGGACCTGACCTGATAGAAACTGATCAGAAACCTCAGTACACAGTCCCACCAAACGTCTGGTTTGGTTCATTTCCAACAAAAGATGTAACTTTTTCTCAAGATGGGACTTTGCTTAAAGCTGAGGTTAGAGACTCTGAGAACCATTTCTCTCTAGTTGGCTGCACATGCTCTCCCGCTTTCCAATTTCAGGACTTTGAACTCGCGAAACGATCTGATCTCTTNAAACTCCTCTTGTTCTTATTAAACATGGTTGTTGTAATTGTACTTTGGTTTCTCTGAAAATGTGTCTGATCAAACCTTGTTCAGTAAAGAGTAGGCTCAAGTAGAAGATCCAATAGATGATTTAGAAGTCTCAAGTTCAAAGCTCTTTTTCAAAACTTTCCTCTTGTTCTTATTAAACATGGTTGTTGTAATTGTACTTTGGTTTCTCTGAAAATGTGTCTGATCAAACCTTGTTCAGTAAAGAGTAGGCTCAAGTAGAAGATCCAATAGATGATTTAGAAGTCTCAAGTTCAAAGCTCTTTTTCAAAACTTAATTACTTATTATTCTTTCAATAATGTTTCTATTTTTGGAATACCAATGAAACTTCAACCATTATGTATATCTTGTGGTAAAAATTAACTTTAAACACTTTTTGTGGATCACCACTAAAAAAAACAAGTTATGTATATCTTGTGGTAAAAATTAACTTTAAACACTTTTTGTGGATCACCACTAAAAAAAACAAGTGTTTCTATTTAGTTTTATATAAATTCCTATTGTTCTTTTTGAGCATCTAAGCTATCTAATAACAAAAACAACATCCCTAATCATAATTTCTTTTTTTAAAAAAAAAAAAAATCAAAAAATCAAAATAATGAGATCATCAACACATTTTGCCATCTTTTGCATTTTCATCATTTCACTTGTTCATCTACATCTACATGAATGTAAGTTAATATATACTGTGCATGAAAAATCTCATCATTATGATTATTGTAGTCAATTACTTTTAGATCATATCCATATAGTCAACTGTTAACTTATTATTTTATTTTTCTGGATAATATTTATTGTAGGTGGAAGAACAAAAGAAGACGACTATATACGTATTCCTGCAAGGTGCAGGTTAATTCAGGATAAAAATGGAACACATTGTTATGATTGTGTTGATTGTAAAAACAAAACAGAATGTTTTTATTGTTTTGGAAGATCAGAAATCAAGAACAGAGGTTATCTTACTATGAAAGCATGTAAAGCTGTTTGCTACAGGTATTGTGACAAGATACATCATGACTGCCGCGTCGTCCCTTGAAGATCCCATTTAAATGATCTACTTACATATATTAATAATATAGTCTGATTGGCAAGGAAAAAAAAGAAGATCCCATTTAAATGATCTACTTACATATATTAATAATATAGTCTGATTGGCAAGGAAAAAAAAAGAATAATGTGATATGTTTATCCTATATAAAAAATTACTTTTTGTGAATTTTCATTCTGAATAATGTGATATGTTTATCCTATATAAAAAATTACTTTTTGTGAATTTTCATTCTATATATTTTTGTAAAATGATATTAAACTTTAGTGTGAAGTAATGTCCCTCTCATCTTAGAAGCTCTCCATTTCGATTGAGTTCTAGTTCCTAACCTTGGGTTATTATAACTATCTGCGTCAAGCTGTTCCATCAATGTGATAGTCTTCTACACTGGCATTCCCTTCATCCAACTACTACCTTACTTGTGCCTCTCGGATCTAGCATCACCTCTTTAATAGGGATCAGTATCAAAGAAACCCTAATTGTCTTCAAACCCATCCATCGATTTAACAATGCAGCTAAATAATACTCTGCTAGATTAAAAAAAAAACATTTTATCATACTCTTACACAATATTTGTGCAACATTACTGGTTAAAAGGAAGAAAAGGATTAAGAAACAAGACGGTGAATGGAGAAGATGAGCAACAAACAAGATGTAAAAATCAATTCTGACTAAACCACAAGCTTTTCACAATCTCTTCTAACAATACTCTCTTACATTTATTGTAGTTGGAAGAGCACAAGAGCCCCGTCGTCTTCCTGGACGATGCATGCCAGCATTTCATGATCCATCAGGATCATTTTGTGCTGATTGTGTTAATATAAAAACAAAACAGAATGTTATTATTGTGTTGGAAAATCAGATATCAAACGTCCAGCTGGAAGAAGCCGGAGAGGTTATCCTAATATAGATGAATGTAAAGCTGTTTGCTGGAGGCCTTCAACAAAAACTACGTCCAGCTGGAAGAAGCCGGAGAGGTTATCCTAATATAGATGAATGTAAAGCTGTTTGCTGGAGGCCTTCAACAAAAACTTGAAAATCCCATATATATTTTTGTAAAAGATATTAAACTATTATATATTTTCATGTTTACCCTATGTTTTCTATGATATTTGTAACATTCTTATAGTTTATTCACCAAAAAATAAAATTAAATAAGATAACCTTAATGGCTTAATGGTTACTACTAGTAAGAGAAGATACTATCTCGTTTTGTTGTTTTAAACTCCTCTCATCCTTATAAACATGGTTGTAATTGTACATTGGTTTCTCTGAAATGTCATTGATCAAAACCTTGTTCAGTAAAAACTAGGCTCAAGTACCTAAACAAAGCAGAAGGATCTCAAGATCAAGGTAGTGTCAGAAGAAGAAGAAAAAAACTATATTAACGACCAAAATTAGCTTTGTTCATTAGTTTATATGCTACAAAACTCTTACTACTACAACTAAATAATCTCTAATCAACCATTAGCTCCAACATGTATGAAACTGATGACAAGATCTTCGAAGATT
>CM071720.1:6372337-6382487 GCA_036630335.1 Physaria fendleri | reverse complement strand
AGATCAAGATTCAAGAACTTGTATCTGAGAAAGATATCGCAAACGAAAGGTTGAAATCATACAAAAACCTAATCGAGGAACAAAAAACGCAGGTTCTTGAAGCATCAGGAGTTGAGGATACTAGAAAAGTTGAGTTTGAAGATGCTATATTGAAACTCAAGAGTCTTGAATCTACAGTTGAAGAGCTTGAGAGACAAAATGGAGATTTGGCTGAAGTGAATATGAATCTGAACCAGAAACTAGCAAATCATGGGTCAGTGAATTTAGAATTGGAAGCTACTTTAGATAAATCACAAGAGGAGGTTAAAGTAAAGAGAAGTATGATTGTTCATCTGGAATGGCAGCTCAAAGAAGTATGAAAATGTTCAATTGAGATTAAAAGCTCTCAGGCACGTTTCCCATAGCTTTTTTCAAATCCCTTTTACCACCCCGTTCTAGTAAACCCCACCTACCATCTCTGTTTAACCGCTGGTCAATATACCTTATCCTTACCTTTTAAAGTAAGTTTCCTTTTATTCGCTGGACCAAAGTCAAGTCCGGTACACCGGAGACCTCCCCTCTCCTTACGGAAGCAAGCGTTTTCATCCTCCCAACGACTGAGTGGTTTTGGTTCCACATGGAACCTTAGAACTCAAGTCCTATCTCTCCCTCATTTATTGAGAGGATGCTTCTCCTAGCTTTTATTCTCTCCAACTACTCTCTTGATTTATCAAAGAGTGGTTAGGAAGTGTTTAAATCTCTTCACAAACCGTTCTGCCTGTTTCTCAGAGCAGCTACACCTTTTCTTTCTCAAATCTGCCATTTTGAGCAAGTCACCTACCTACACTATGAAGAAACGATTCACTGCAAGTGAAAAAGGGAAAGCCATTGTCACTCAGGACCAAAACCAAAGGTCATAATCTTAGCCCCTGAAACTGAACCAGAAGACAAAGGAATCGACAACTCTCTCACTGCTGTTGGAAGACTACTAAACCCCAAGGTTCAAAGGCTTAAATCTGTACTTTCTTTCTTCCCGCAGAACTGGGTTACCACTGGAAAGGTTATTGGAGCTGACATAGGAGACAACTCTTGTAAAGGGACTTCCACTTGACTATGTCAGACATGACATGCTTAAAAGCATAGGAGAGAAGATAGGACGCTTTGACTCAGTGGCAATCACTCCTATCTCAGCTAAAGTCCGAGTCTTTGTTCATGGCTTAGAACCGCTCATAAAGGAGTCCACAGTAGTCTTCAAAGATGGTCAGGAGAAAAACATAACACTTGAATATGAGCAACTCCGCAACCATTGTTCCTACTGTAACAGACTCACTCACGACTTGGCTCATTGTCTGGAAGCTCCTTTATCTGCCAAGCAAGCAATCCTGGACGCCCCATCTAAGGCAAAACCAGCTATTCCAAGAGGGCCAATCAACAACTACAACTCCTCTAGATCTGCTTACAGAGGTAACCAACCTCCTAGTCTCTCGGATGCTTCTGCTGTATCACGCTATAACAGAGACTACTCCAAGAAGAGATCCTATGATAACTACTCAAAAGCACCCTCTGTAGGGTCTATAAGAGAGGGCACTCGCAGAGAGGAAACAGGTCACAACCAACAGTACTCTAAAGCACATCAATCCAAGCAAGTCTTCAACAAAGAGCACAAAGCTAAATCTCACCCGCCAGAACAGATTTGGAGACAGAAGGCTACTGCATCCCACACTCGGAGACAGAAGGCTACTGCATCCCACACTCCTAGAACGGATGACCCACTTACACATGAACCTAGACCACCAGTTGGGCGTGCTCTGGAGTTCCCTACTTGCTCCCCACCTGCCCCTAAATCTAGGGATGACTTCTTAGCTGAAATCCGCGAAGCCAATGCCCAATATGTGGCATGTGATGACCCTACTGAATCCGCGGCTCGTCGAATGCGTATCCTCCAGCATGAAGTTAAAGGATTAGTTGTTGAAACTGCTACTCGCCTTGCTGCAAATCAAGTGACTCATTCCAGCTCACCAAAGGAAACAAGGGATCAAACTATACTAGCAGAAACTAATTCCCCTCATCATGAGCCACTACAAGCAGAGCAACTCCCGGATCAAGAACCAAACCAACTAAAAAGGAAAAGAGGTCGCCCTCCCCTATCCTCTATACTAGGACCTTCTATGTCCACAAGGCTCACATTTCCTAACCAAACGTCTGGAGAACAAGGTCCATCCTCCCGAGTTAAACCTCGCAAAACGGTTAAATCCCCCAGAACTCTCCCACCTAGAAGCAGAGCAGCGCCAAACAGGTTTAAACCTGATGGAGGAAAAATGAACAAATCAAAGTCAAAGACAAAGAAGTTACCTGCTACAGGAACATCAGGGATGGTCCCCACTGATCCCACAAGACTCAACCCTGACCCGGTTGTTTCATTAATCCCTGCAATCTCCAAATCTAATCATCCTTCCCGGAGACTAGATGGAAGTAACTCGAAAACAACTTCAAACCAAGGGCCTGTACCTGCACAACAGAAACACAAGGCGGATTTTCAAGATCCGCACGGTCCTCTTCCTTAACCATTCTCAGCTGGAATGTATGTGGTTTGGGAAATCCCACTACATTCTGGCGGTTAAGGGACTTATGTAATCAACTAAGTCCAGATATAATGCCAGACTAGATAGAGCAATGGCAACTTGTGACTGGTTAGAGGAATTCTCCAAAAGCAAATGCACCTATCTACCTTTTGAAGCCTCGGATCATAGACCTATCTTTCTAACCTTTGATCACACCAAAAAGAAGCGTACCAGTCTCTTCCGCTTTGATCGCAGACTCAAGGATAATCCGGAGATCATGGAACTTGTCAAAAATACTTGGCTAGCAGCTGGTCCCATCTCCGTAGTGGACAAAACTTCCAGATGCAGAGCCGCTATTTCTAGATGGAGCAAAGAAAAACAGGTCAATAGTAAAATAGAAATTGATTCCCTGAAACAGGATCTTGACCAGGCTATGGCTAATCCCATCCCATCTACCAATATTGATACCATCAATGCGCTGTTAAACAAGGCTTATGCGCTTGAAGAAGCCTTTTGGCACCAGCGCAGCAGACAATTATGGTTAACGCTAGGAGATAGGAATTCTGGGTACTTTCATGCCTCAACAAAAAACAGAAACCTATCCAACAGATTCACTATTCTTGAAGATGCTCTAGGGCAAGAAGTCTTCAACAAAAAACAGAAACCTATCCAACAGATTCACTATTCTTGAAGATGCTCTAGGGCAAGAAGTCTATGAAGAGGACCAGTTTACACAAGTCATTACGGACTACTACAAGGACCTGTTCTCAGCTTCAATTACTCCTAACATGGACACTGTTCTGAATGCTATCTCTCCCAAAGTTACTGCAATGGATAATGAAAAATTAACAGCCTTACCTTCATCGGAAGAGATCAAAGCAGCACTTTTCTCCATTCACCCTGACAAAGCACCAGGGCCTGATGGCTTTTCCTCCTGCTTCTTTAGAACCTATTGGGACACTGTAAGTAGTGATGTCATCTCAGAAATCCAGAGCTTCTTTCTTGGCACTCCCCTGGATCAAGTCTCAGAAATCCAGAGCTTCTTTCTTGGCACTCCCCTGGATCAAGTGGTAAATCACACATATGTCAGATTAATCCCTAAAACCACAAATCCAAGGACTATGATGGAGTACCGCCCTATAGCTCTGTGTAATACCCTGTACAAATGCATTGCAAAGCTGCTCACGGCCAGATTGCAACCGCTGCTAAACTCGCTCATATCCTGTAATCAATCTGCCTATGTCCCTGGAAGAGCAATCTCTGACAACGTCCTTATAACACATGAGGCTCTCCATGCTCTAAAATGATCTACTGCGACAAAGCATTGCTACATGGCTGTGAAAACAGACATGAGCAAAGCATACGACAGACTGGAACAGACTGGAACCGCTGCTAAACTCGCTCATATCCTGTAATCAATCTGCCTATGTCCCTGGAAGAGCAATCTCTGACAACGTCCTTATAACACATGAGGCTCTCCATGCTCTAAAATGATCTACTGCGACAAAGCATTGCTACATGGCTGTGAAAACAGACATGAGCAAAGCATACGACAGACTGGAATGGCCCTTCATCAAGGCAGTTTTGGATCGCTTAGGCTTCCATCCGCGCTGGACCTATTGGTTAATGCAATGTATTACATCAGTTTCCTATTCATACCTGATTAATGGAAATGCTAGAGGTGAAGTTAAACCTACCAAAGGGATCCGTCAGGGAGACCCTTTATCACCATACGTCTTCATCTTATGCAGTGAAGCACTATCTGGACTATGCAAGCAAGCGGAACTCAGAGGTGACATTAAAGGACTTCGCATTGCACGCTCCTCACCTCGAGTCACTCATCTCCTATTTGCTGATGACACTATGTTTTTCTGTAAAGCAAATGAAAAAGATAGTCAAGCACTCAAAGATATCCTTACCTCCTATGAACAAGCTTCGGGTCAGAGTATCAATTGCCTTAAATCCTCCATCTATTTCAGCTCAAAAGCCCCTGCTAGTACAAGATCAAAAGTCAAAGACGTACTGGGAATCACCAAGGAAGGTGGAACAGGCAAATACCTTGGTTTACCTGAACTCTTCGGCAAAAAGAAGGAAGGTGGAACAGGCAAATACCTTGGTTTACCTGAACTCTTCGGCAAAAAGAAGCGTGACCTGTTTGCTACTATTGTTGAGAGGATTAAGAAGAGAGTTAAAGGATGGTCGACTAGGTTTCTATCCCAAGCGGGTAAGCTCACCCTTCTTAAAGCTGTCCTGGCCTCTATTCCTAGGTATGCCATGAGCTGTTTTAAGCTCCCTGGGAATCTCTGCAAACAAATTCAATCCCAAATGGTTAGATTCTGGTGGGACTCTAAACCAACAAAAAGGAAAATGGCATGGCTAGCATGGAAGAAAATAGCTAAACCTAAAGCCACAGGAGGTCTTGGTTATAAGGACATTCAGCTCTTCAACAATGCCCTACTCGCAAAGCTAAGCTGGAGAATACTTCGCAAGCCTGATTCTCTTCTAAGTCAACTATTGCTCAAAAAGTATTGTAAGAATGAGTATTTCCTAACCTGCTCTGCAACTACTTCAGCTTCTCACGGATGGCGTGGCATTCTACTAGGCAGAGACCTTCTATTGCCGCACCTATACAAAGCCATTGGAAACGGAACCACCACTAGTGTCTGGTTTGATCCCTGGATCCCGTCTATCCAAAATTTTAAGCCTGTTGGTCCTCCTACTCACTGGATCCCGTCTATCCAAAATTTTAAGCCTGTTGGTCCTCCTACTCAGGAATCCCAATCTCTAAAAGTTGTTGACCTCCTCTATGGCTCTCCTAAGAGATGGAACAAAGATCTTATTAATGCCTTGTTCCCCCAACTTTTGGAGGAAATCCTGCTCATCCACCTTCCTGCAACTGAAGCTGAAGACTGCTTCATTTGGCAGCCTACCAAGTCAGGTCTATACACAACCAAGTCAGCTATGTCTCGGCAACAGAACAGGACACACACGAGGATAGTACCCCTCCTGTCTCATCTGCTTTTAACTGGCACAAAGAGATATGGAATGCTCACACTCCTCCCAAACTTAAGACTTTCGTCTGGAAAGCTGTACACAACGCGCTCCCAACGGGTTTCAACTGCAGTAACAGAGGCATTAACATCTCCCCCAATTGTAAACGCTGCAACGCCCCTGAAACCATTGATCATGTGCTTTTCACCTGTCCACACGTCCTGAAAACCTGGGACAAAATCAGCTGGAAACATAATCCGCCAGACCTTGCAGGAAATGTCTCCATGGAAGTAAAAATTTCACAACTCAACAGGCTAACAAGCTTACCTCCTTACGGATTATCTTTGAGCTCCACCCCATTCTGGGTTATGTGGAATCTATGGAAGGATAGGAATAGATTTCGTTTCCAGGATCTTGCTATGGAGCCACAATCGATCGTCACGAAATCAATTTCTGAGGCTCGGGAATGGCAAATTGCGCATCTTCAAGCAAAACCTCATGCATCGACCTCTCTGCTACCCATTAAGTCGGTAAGCAAGCCCCTTTACCCACACTGCAAAATCTTCACAGATGCATCCTGGAAAGCTGAATTAAAAGCAGCAGGGTTGGGAATTTTAATTCATGGCTTAGATGGATCCCTTCGTCACTCCATTGGCATAGCTAAAAGCTCAATCTCATCGGTTATTCAAGCTGAAGCGATCGCGATCCTCGAAGCACTTCGACTGGCCTTATCTCACCAACTACCTCAGATCGCAATTTTCTCCGATTCGAAAGAGTGTATCGAAGCCATCAAAGCCTATAAAGTTAGAAATTTTAAAATCCACACAAAGATTCATAAAACAATATAAGATTTCGATATTTTGAATATTTTAGGAGAATTAAACTAAAAAGTATTTTAAATTTTTAGATATTTTAAGAAAATTAAACACAAAATTATTTTTTGAAATATTATTTTATTTCCTTTTAAGTGGGCTTTTAGTGATACATGTAACCTTTTTTAACAAAAAAAAAAATCATATCAAAACATAAATTCATTTTGAAATGTGTAAACCTAGGAAATTAAAATTATTTATGTACCACTTAATTATTAATGTTTTCATGTTTATGTATATAAATACTACAATAGCTATGATTTTTTACTAGAAACAATAGCTATGATGAAATTTTTTCTTTTATCTAGAAGTAATGTAATACATTTAAATACTATCTGATGAATATTTTAGGAGAATTAAACTAAAAAGTATTTTAAATTTTTAGATATTTTAAGAAAATTAAACACAAAATTATTTTTTGAAATATTATTTTATTTCCTTTTAAGTGGGCTTTTAGTGATACATGTAACCTTTTTTAACAAAAAAAAAAATCATATCAAAACATAAATTCATTTTGAAATGTGTAAACCTAGGAAATTAAAATTATTTATGTACCACTTAATTATTAATGTTTTCATGTTTATGTATATAAATACTACAATAGCTATGATTTTTTACTAGAAACAATAGCTATGATGAAATTTTTTCTTTTATCTAGAAGTAATGTAATACATTTAAATACTATCTGATCTCTTGTCGCAGTTTCCTCAACATGAATCACTCACTCATCACT
The DNA here is from genome assembly GCA_036630335.1 of Physaria fendleri. Lineage (NCBI taxonomy): Eukaryota > Viridiplantae > Streptophyta > Magnoliopsida > Brassicales > Brassicaceae > Physaria > Physaria fendleri. The sequence goes on along the minus strand of CM071720.1, from coordinate 6,375,351 downwards.
ATGCTATCTTATCCAGAGTGAAAGGACCTCCTAACCTTAATGGCTCAATACTATCTCGTTGAAACTCCTCTTGTTCTTATTAAACATGGTTGTTGTAATTGTACTTTGAACCATATAATCTATGGCTTCTTGTGTCATGTTTTTGATCAGGTAGTGGAACTCTACGATGATGGGAAGTTGAAATTCACAAGTCTTGGACCTGACCTGATAGAAACTGATCAGAAACCTCAGTACACAGTCCCACCAAACGTCTGGTTTGGTTCATTTCCAACAAAAGATGTAACTTTTTCTCAAGATGGGACTTTGCTTAAAGCTGAGGTTAGAGACTCTGAGAACCATTTCTCTCTAGTTGGCTGCACATGCTCTCCCGCTTTCCAATTTCAGGACTTTGAACTCGCGAAACGATCTGATCTCTTNAAACTCCTCTTGTTCTTATTAAACATGGTTGTTGTAATTGTACTTTGGTTTCTCTGAAAATGTGTCTGATCAAACCTTGTTCAGTAAAGAGTAGGCTCAAGTAGAAGATCCAATAGATGATTTAGAAGTCTCAAGTTCAAAGCTCTTTTTCAAAACTTTCCTCTTGTTCTTATTAAACATGGTTGTTGTAATTGTACTTTGGTTTCTCTGAAAATGTGTCTGATCAAACCTTGTTCAGTAAAGAGTAGGCTCAAGTAGAAGATCCAATAGATGATTTAGAAGTCTCAAGTTCAAAGCTCTTTTTCAAAACTTAATTACTTATTATTCTTTCAATAATGTTTCTATTTTTGGAATACCAATGAAACTTCAACCATTATGTATATCTTGTGGTAAAAATTAACTTTAAACACTTTTTGTGGATCACCACTAAAAAAAACAAGTTATGTATATCTTGTGGTAAAAATTAACTTTAAACACTTTTTGTGGATCACCACTAAAAAAAACAAGTGTTTCTATTTAGTTTTATATAAATTCCTATTGTTCTTTTTGAGCATCTAAGCTATCTAATAACAAAAACAACATCCCTAATCATAATTTCTTTTTTTAAAAAAAAAAAAAATCAAAAAATCAAAATAATGAGATCATCAACACATTTTGCCATCTTTTGCATTTTCATCATTTCACTTGTTCATCTACATCTACATGAATGTAAGTTAATATATACTGTGCATGAAAAATCTCATCATTATGATTATTGTAGTCAATTACTTTTAGATCATATCCATATAGTCAACTGTTAACTTATTATTTTATTTTTCTGGATAATATTTATTGTAGGTGGAAGAACAAAAGAAGACGACTATATACGTATTCCTGCAAGGTGCAGGTTAATTCAGGATAAAAATGGAACACATTGTTATGATTGTGTTGATTGTAAAAACAAAACAGAATGTTTTTATTGTTTTGGAAGATCAGAAATCAAGAACAGAGGTTATCTTACTATGAAAGCATGTAAAGCTGTTTGCTACAGGTATTGTGACAAGATACATCATGACTGCCGCGTCGTCCCTTGAAGATCCCATTTAAATGATCTACTTACATATATTAATAATATAGTCTGATTGGCAAGGAAAAAAAAGAAGATCCCATTTAAATGATCTACTTACATATATTAATAATATAGTCTGATTGGCAAGGAAAAAAAAAGAATAATGTGATATGTTTATCCTATATAAAAAATTACTTTTTGTGAATTTTCATTCTGAATAATGTGATATGTTTATCCTATATAAAAAATTACTTTTTGTGAATTTTCATTCTATATATTTTTGTAAAATGATATTAAACTTTAGTGTGAAGTAATGTCCCTCTCATCTTAGAAGCTCTCCATTTCGATTGAGTTCTAGTTCCTAACCTTGGGTTATTATAACTATCTGCGTCAAGCTGTTCCATCAATGTGATAGTCTTCTACACTGGCATTCCCTTCATCCAACTACTACCTTACTTGTGCCTCTCGGATCTAGCATCACCTCTTTAATAGGGATCAGTATCAAAGAAACCCTAATTGTCTTCAAACCCATCCATCGATTTAACAATGCAGCTAAATAATACTCTGCTAGATTAAAAAAAAAACATTTTATCATACTCTTACACAATATTTGTGCAACATTACTGGTTAAAAGGAAGAAAAGGATTAAGAAACAAGACGGTGAATGGAGAAGATGAGCAACAAACAAGATGTAAAAATCAATTCTGACTAAACCACAAGCTTTTCACAATCTCTTCTAACAATACTCTCTTACATTTATTGTAGTTGGAAGAGCACAAGAGCCCCGTCGTCTTCCTGGACGATGCATGCCAGCATTTCATGATCCATCAGGATCATTTTGTGCTGATTGTGTTAATATAAAAACAAAACAGAATGTTATTATTGTGTTGGAAAATCAGATATCAAACGTCCAGCTGGAAGAAGCCGGAGAGGTTATCCTAATATAGATGAATGTAAAGCTGTTTGCTGGAGGCCTTCAACAAAAACTACGTCCAGCTGGAAGAAGCCGGAGAGGTTATCCTAATATAGATGAATGTAAAGCTGTTTGCTGGAGGCCTTCAACAAAAACTTGAAAATCCCATATATATTTTTGTAAAAGATATTAAACTATTATATATTTTCATGTTTACCCTATGTTTTCTATGATATTTGTAACATTCTTATAGTTTATTCACCAAAAAATAAAATTAAATAAGATAACCTTAATGGCTTAATGGTTACTACTAGTAAGAGAAGATACTATCTCGTTTTGTTGTTTTAAACTCCTCTCATCCTTATAAACATGGTTGTAATTGTACATTGGTTTCTCTGAAATGTCATTGATCAAAACCTTGTTCAGTAAAAACTAGGCTCAAGTACCTAAACAAAGCAGAAGGATCTCAAGATCAAGGTAGTGTCAGAAGAAGAAGAAAAAAACTATATTAACGACCAAAATTAGCTTTGTTCATTAGTTTATATGCTACAAAACTCTTACTACTACAACTAAATAATCTCTAATCAACCATTAGCTCCAACATGTATGAAACTGATGACAAGATCTTCGAAGATT